>JADRCD010219633.1:0-14834 GCA_019843815.1 Montemys delectorum
TTTGACAAGAACTTCAAGTCTCTGAAGAAGGAAATTGAAGAAGATCTCAGAAGATGGAAAGATCTCCCATGCTCGTGTATTGGCATGATAATATAGTAAAAATGGCCATCTTGCCAAAAGCAATCTACAAATTCAATGCAATCCCCATCAAAATTCCAACTCAATTCTTCACAGACTTAGAAAGAGCAATTTGCAAATTCATCTGGAATAACAAAAAAACCAGGATAGCCAAAACTATTCTCAACAATAAAGGAACCTCTGGTGGAATCACCATCCCAGACCTTAAGCTGTACTACAAAGCAGTTGTGATAAAAACTGCATGGTATTGGTACAGTGACAGGCAGGTAGATCAATGGAATAGAATTGAAGACCCAGAAATGAACCCATAAACCTATGGCCACTTGATCTTTGACGAAGGAGCTAAACCATCCAGTGGGAAAAAAAAGACAGCATTTTCAACAAATGGTGCTGGCTCAACTGGCGGGTTAGCATGTAGAAGAATGCAAATCAATCCATCCTTTTCTCCTTGTTCAAGCCCAAGTGGATCAAGGACTTCCACATCAAACCAGATACACTCAAACTAATAGAAAAGAAACTGAGGAAGAGCCTCAAGCACATAGGCACATGGGAAATTTTCCTGAACAGGACACCGATAGCTCACGCTCTAAGATTAAGAATCGACAAATGGGACTTCATGAAATTGCAAAGCTTCTGTAAGGCAAAAGACACTGTCAATAGGACAAAACAGCAACCAACAAATTGGGGAAAGATCTTTACCAATCCTATATCTGATAGAGGACTAATATCCAATATATACAAAGAACTCAAAAAGTTAGACTCCAGAGAACCAAATAACCCTATTAAAAAATGGGGTACACAGCTAAACAAAGAATTCTCAACTGTCGAATACCTAATGGCTGAGAAGCACCTAAAGAAATGTTCAACATCCTTAGTCATCAGGGAAATGCAAATCAAAACAACCCTGAGATTCCACCTCACACCAGTCAGAATGGCTAGGATAAAAAAATTTAGGTGACAGCAGATGCTGGAGAGGTTGTGGAGAAAGAGGAACAGTCCTTCATTGCTGGTGGGACTGCAAGCTGGCACAAATACTCTGGAAATCAGTTTGGCGGTTCCTCCGGAAATTGGACATAGCAGCTATACCACTCCTGGGCATATACCCAGAAGATGCTCCAACATGTAATAAGGACACATGCTCCACCATGTTCATATCAGCCGTATTTATAATAGCCAGAAGCTGGAAACAACCCACATGTCCCTCAACAAAGGAATGGATACAGAAAATGTGGTACAATGGAGTACTACTCAGCTATTAAAAACAATGAATTTATGAAATTCTTAGGGAAATGGATGGACCTGGAGAATATCATTCTGAGTGAGGTAACCCAATCACAAAAGAACACACATGGTATGCATTCTCTGATAAGTGGATAATAGCCTAGAAGATCAGAATACACAAAGTACAATCCACAAACCATAATAAACTCAAGAAGGAAGATCAAAGTGTGGATACTTTGTTCCTTCTTAAAAGGGGGAATAAAATACCCATGGAAGGAGTTGTAGAAACAAACTATGGAGCACAGACTCCAGGACAATTCGGAGACTGCTCCACCTGGGAATCCTTCTCATATTCAATCATCAAATCTAGACACTACTGTGGATACCAGTAAGTGCTAGATGACAGGAGCCTGATATAGCTGTCTCCTGAGAGGCTCTGACAGTACCTGACTAATACAGAAGTAGAGGCTCACAGCCATCCATTGGACTGAGTACAGGGTCCCCAATGAAGGAGTTAGAGAAAGGACCCAAGGAACTGAAGGGTCTGCAGCCCCTTAGGACAAACAACAATATGAACTAACTAGTACCCCTCAGAGCTCCCAGGTACTAAAACTCCAACCAAAGAGTACAAATAGGGGTACTCATGGCCCCAGCAGCATGCATATAGCAGAAGATTGCCAAGTAGGTCATCAATGGGAGGAGAGGCCCTTGGCCCTGTGAAGGTTCTATGCCCCAGTGTAGGGGAATGCCAGGGCCAGGAAGTAGGAGGGGGTAGGATGGTGAGCAGGGGGAGGGGGGAGGGAACAGGGGATTGTTTTAGTTTTTTTTTTTATTTTTAGAGGGGAACATGGGAAATGACATATTGTAAATAAAGAAAACATCTAATAATAAAAATAAAATAAAAAATAAAAAATACACAATATGAAAAAAATTAAGAATATTATAACAAGTGTCAAAAATCCACACCTATGTTCAAATTCATGTTATCCACCTTAAACAAAATATAAAAGTGGCCCACATGACCATGGACAGACAAATGGGTAAATAAAATAAGCTGTATGCATCAAATGGGATGTTGTGTATCTAAAAAAGACATTCTGATTCATCTACAACATGAATGCCCCTTAAAGGTATAAATGCTAACTGAAATGTGACACCCGGGAAAATACAAACACTGCATGATTCTCCTTAAAGTCACAGATTTGTAAAGGCAAGAAGCAGAATGGCAGGTGCCAAGGCCTGGGGATTTAAAAGCATACCAGAGACTTAAGAGCATACCAGATGCATTGTCAAATACCTTCAGTTTCGATTTTGCAAAATGAATATAGTTCTAGAATACTGTTGACAGTCTCAATATAAATGCACTTAATGTCATTGAAATGGGGTAAACGGCAAGACTGTAGACATGGCTCAGTGGGAGAAAATTCTTGCTTACAAGGATAACGTGAGTTTAAATCCATAGCACTCACCTAAAAAGTCAGGCATGGCTCCACATGCCTATAGCCCCAACACTGAGGGTTGGAGACCGGTGAATCCTGAGAGCTCAGTGGACAGCCAACTTAGCCAAAATGGTGGTTTTCTGGTTCAATGAGCAGCCTTGATTCAAGGCAATAGGGCAGATAGCTATAGAGAGAGATATCCAATGCCCTGCTCTGCCCTCTGTAACACAGAGGATGTGAATAGTAAATACAAATACATTTTATCTCAATTATTTAAAAAGTCATGTGACATTCCAGTTGGCCAGTCTGAGGTCCGAAGGAAAACAGCAGTATGCATGAGCTGGTTCGCATGGGCTCCAGTCCCTACTGCAGGCTAGGGAACCACACTAGCTGTACTCCGGAGATAGGATTTATGTTTCAGTGCTCAGTTTCCCCATCTTGGCTTGTTAACAAAACTGCTTTTGACTCCCATCTCACCTGCTTGCTTGCTTATTGTTTGCCCTACAAGTATAACAATAATTTTGGATTTCTTAATCCAAGGCAGGAAACATTCCCAACCTGGGGTTTTCTATTATAGGGGTCCTTTAAGCTTAAAGTAGGTCTTTGAAATCTGTATAACCTGTTTTTGCTAGTCCTTTAAAAAAAATTGAATTCTACACTGACTGTTCAAGGTATCCTAAAATACACATCACACGACATTTCCTGATACCCATGACCTCAGAGACTGGAGGGCAAAATACACAAAGCACAGTTACCTGTGCCCTAAGTTACTCTATAACTAAGTAAAGTGTCTACATAGACATGGTACTACTTGCTTATATTTGATTAGAATCCTTGGACAAGAAAAATGATCTCCTTTATGATTAGTAGACCTGAGCTATAACCCAACATTCAGATGGAGAGGCTATTACAAAATTTAACGCATTTACTTAGGTTTCTTTGAAGCATAAATTGTAGCATTAGGATCCTTTCAACGCGCTGTGGTTTGGAAATTTCCCCTGGAGGCCTACAAATTAAAGACTTGGTCCCTAGCCTGCACACTACTGGAAAAGGGCAAACCCTTTAAGAGAAAGAATCTAGTGGAAGGAAGATAGGTATGCCTTTGAGGGAATTATTGGGTTTCCTGGCCACGCTCCACTCTGTTTCCTAGCTGCCCTGAGTTAAATAAGCCACTGCCACATTTTTATCTGCCACTCTGTACTGTGCCACCCCAGGGGCAAAGCAACAGGTCTAAGTGACCACAGTCTGAAAGTCCCCAAGGCCCCAGGCTATCGCTGTCACATAGCCTTCTAAAGAGCCACTCTCTCCCTAGCCTCTGTTTAGCTCATGAACCCTTAAATGGCCCCTAAGAATACCTGCCATGCAGAAATCTCCAAGAATCTGCACCCCAATCTGCCCTTTAATTCCCTGAAATTTATCTTCCATTAACATGCATATTGTTTTTTACAGCTTCTCTTTCTAGTTATAGATTGTAAATTTTCCTTCTGCTGAGTCTTAGAGCTGACTGACTGTTTTTCATTATATTTGTAAGGCTTGGAAGGGGTAAGAAAAGGAGGCCATTGCTTTATTTGAGAATTCTGACATTTATTAGCATAATAAAACTCTCAAGATGAAATTGCAGTTTTCCAGACAGTAATTTCATTTGCAGGACAACTTACAAGGAATTTATTTGAAAGCCAGGTAAAACCTAAAATATATGAGACGTACAGAAAGTGCAGGCCCCAAATAAAATGAAATAAATGGGTTAGAGATGGAAAACTCAGCTGTTATCTCTCCCATATTAATTAACAGGCAACAAGGACCACCGTCCAGGATGTCAAGCTTTTCAACCCATCCTGGACTCCTTTCAAAGCTGTTGTTTGGAACTTTCTTCCAGTGTGTGGGAAATCATCTCGTGGAATCCCCTGACACAGCACTGCTTGGCAGGAAGCTGCCACTGTGTTGCTGTGGATAGCAAGGTCTTTAATTTGTACAGAGATTCCCTATTTGTCACTCAGCCAGAAAACGTTAATGGTGTACACATTTTTAAAAATCCTATTTCCAGTTATACAGAAGTTTAGTGAGATCGAGTGGCCTGAACAAATTCACATAGCTGATACAGAACAAAATCAGAACAAGAGTGGGTCTTCTAAGCCCTGGTAGAATCTATGTAATTAAAACAGATTTTGGCTACGGCTTGAGAGTTCATAGAGTTCAGAAAGCATGATCCCTCCATCATCACATCATTTCATTCAAGCAGTGATACTGGCTGACGGAGGGAAGCTATGGAACTGATATATAAACCCGTTATTATCTAGTGTATTGGGGCCAGTTGTGATGACACATTCCTGTCATCCTAGCATTTAGGAAACTAACACAAGAAGGTCATGAATTCAGAACCAAACCCAAACTAATGATTTTCAAGACAATTTGAGCTACATGGGAAGAGCCTGACTCAAGTTACAAAAGGTCAGAATATATATTTGTATAGAAGGCACTTAACTTGAGTTCCCAAGAGGTAAAGACTAAATAAGATAGCCGCTAAGTTCCAGAGTGGCATCCCAGAAGAACTTTCCAGAGAGGGAAAAGACAGAAAATGAGTAACAACAGGGGTGTTGGTAGATCTGGCTATGCCATCTTGCATTACTGTCTTCTAAGAGGCTACATTAAGAGCTGTCTTTCATCCAGGATGATAAAGAAAGAAGTGATTGACCAACATGAGCATCCCACTGACCTAGGGTTCACTGTAGCAACAGGGGATAAATATAGGGTAACTTTTTTTGCTGAAAGGAGGAGGGGAACCAAAAGGCGAGCCAAGCATAGTGGTACTCACATATATTCCCAGCACATGGGAAGTGGAGACAGGAAGATCACAAGTTGAACATAGTGAGTTTAAGGCTACCCTGCATTATGAGACCCTGTTGTGGATGGGCCTGGGACTGTTTATATTTTGATGCTAATTCCACTCTTCTGGGAGGGGCTACAAGGAGTAAGTCACATACCCAGGTGACTTCTTGTGAACCAGTCTCCTAATGAATAAAGGAGCCAATCACTGAGTGAGAAGGTGGGACTTCCAGGAAGATGGAGGAGAGAGTTAGGGCCTTTTGGATGGAGATAGCGTGAGGACAAGATGGAGCTAGAAGTGTCTCCCAGTTTTAATGGATCAGTCAGGATTTGCCGCTGGAGGATTTAGATTTAATAAGGCTTACAAGATTAGGATTTTAGTTGGTTCACCCAACGGTTGAGTGATTGTCGTTTCTGAACTAAGTTTGTGTTGTGTTTTCCTTCATGCACTGGCTTGTTAAGGTTCAAGAGAGAAAGGTATGGTGGCAAAGCGTGGGTTTGACTGAGGTACACCACAAAGGCCATGGGGGATTTAAAGCACAGGGATGGTGTGGTAGCAACCTGCCAGTGGGAACTTTGCCAGCTGGTTGGAGAGATTTTGGAGTACTGAGTCAGAGTCTCCATGAGATAAAAACAGGTTGGCCATTGCCCACCAGTGTATGGCTGGCCAGGCTGCCAGGGCAGAAAGTTGCTGGTGCAAGGGGTGGGGGGGGGTAGGATATGCTGATCTTTTTTAATATTTCCCACAACAAGACCCTATCTCAAAAAGCAAGAACAAAAGACAAGGGTGAAGAAGGGCAACTGGAGTACTCAGGGTGAGATATTCTGAGCCCACTGACAAGTCTAGAAAATTTGGGGATCCTTGTGATATGATGTACTAAGAACATATTCTTGCCCGCAAATTCAATCTCAATCAAGTCAGGAAATATGAAATACAGTCAAATACAGAAATAACAACAGGAAACAATAAGGCAAGTCCAGAACACGGATCATCTTACAGAACTCTAATTTATACAACCAGTCAGGGGCTGAGTATTATCAGGGACTTAAGAGCATACCGGATGCTACATGTAAGTCTTGTTAGGACTCTAACAGAAGAAACTAACTACAAAAGATGTTTCCTGGTCCTACCTCTTACTGAAGAGCTATTAGTAGTTGGTAGTTTTGGGGGAAGACAGAGTCCCTCTCCTTTAAAGATGTGACCACTAGTAAGGTTTCTATGGTGCAGATAAAGGTCACACTCATACTCATGTGGCAGCATTAACTGTACCTATGAGTTATTTTTTTATGAATACATGATATCGAGGGTATACTGGTGTAGATCTGGCTGGGGATTAGGGTGGGGAAGGGGAACAGTAAATATTATCATTTTTCATTGTACAGATGTATGAATTCTCAAGAATAAAGAAAAATCGGTTTAAAACATAAAATAAATAAATGTTCCCAAAGAACCATGTGTAGCAAAGGCCCACTGTCATATGTACACATGAAGCAGAAGAATATGATCAATGCATGAAAGTAGAATCATTCACACAAAACTGGTTGTACAATAACCATGAGGGTGGATGATGACACAAGTGGCCAAGGGTGCAAGAAACAGAAGAGCCAAGAGGAGAGTAAAGAAAACTTATTCTCCTTAAGAGACAACTCTCAAGGCAGAGAGAATGGTTTCCTGGTGTTTCCAGAGTCCATCTACTCTTTTATATATGCCAGACCCAGTGCTGCAAGGGTTATCATGTCACAGAGTTTCAGAGTGTGGACTGGAACTGAAGCCTTCCAGGCTTCAGAACCTGCAATCTTGCTGTGACGTCTGCTATCTGTGACAAAGATGTCTATTACCATAAGGGAACAACATACTTATGCTTGAATTAGACACTGTGGTAGTTTGAATATGCTTGGCCCATTATTAGGAGGTACGGCCTTGTTAGAAGGAAGTGTCTCAGTGTATGGCTAGGCATTTAGATCCTCCTCCTAGCTGACTAGAAGACAGTCTCTCTTCCAGTTGCCTTCAGATCAAGATACAGAACTCTTATCTCCTTTTCCCGAACCATGTCTGCTTGCAAGCTGTCATGCTTCCCATTATTATGACAACTGAGTAAGCCTCTGAAACCACAAGCCAGACACAATTAAATATTTTACTTTATGCTGAGTTCATGGTGTCTCTTTGCAGCAATAAAACCCTAAGATAGACTCCATCCTTGAGAGTTACTGAGTTACTGGGAGGTTATTCTCATTAATATAAAGAACATGTTCAAAGTAAGGAGGTGGAAGACTTAAAGTGGAAAGATAGCTAGGTCTTTAAGTAGACACTACACAGGGAACAGTCTAGAGAGCAAAGACCTGCCTCATCAAGTATCTAAACACCATCCTTAGGTTTATAATCATTTCCAGATATCCTGCATATTCACATGACATCATTACCTCAATTTGCAAAACCAGAGTCACATGTAAGATGAGACAGAAGAGAGAGGTGGAAGTACTTAAACAAAGCAGCCAGCACAACGTCAATCTCCTGTTCAAAAAGTCAAGCATAGCAACCTTGGGCAATGCCCATGATGATATCAACAAGCCCATGAACACTAGGAAAGATAAAATATGTGTGTCTTCCATGTAATTAGTCACAAGCCTGCTTCTGTAAGTGATATACAAAATAATTTGCTAGAACCCATCAGTGTTGGGAGTTTTCCAGGAGAGCATTCACTCAACAAATACTTATTGAGTGCTGGCCCTATATTAAGTGGAAGGTTCGGCACTGGAATTGCTTTGGGTTACTAAAACATGACCCACTCACTCTAGGAGTTCAGCTTAGCACAGCCATGACAGGAGGCCTCCAGGAGCATCATTATTTGGGGTTTCTGTCTTGAGCTTGGGAATGGGACCCATCTCACAAATGCAGTCACATTTCATAGGTTACATTCTGGAGGTTTACTAATACAGTTGTTCATCTGAAGAATGGTGGATCTTCCAGAACTCCATGAGGCTTTGAGCTGGGATATTCTTAAACTCAGTTCAAAATCAGGATACTCAAAGGAGTCCAAAGAAGAGGGAAAAAAATCATTCGAACAACGGATGATAGTCTGGTGGGCTATCCCTCTGTCCGCAGGGTTCCTGTAGCAACTCTCCCCCGGACACAGTAATGATTTCCTCCTAGAGGGAAAAGAGAAGAAAGGAAATCCAATTCAGATCAAGAAGAAATATGAACATTCACGGGCACTCAGGTAAAGAATGATTAGAGAGAGAAAGTCTAAGGCCATGCATCTACCTCCCCTCACTCAACTTTCTAGAAATAAAAGGTAAACCCCCCTTTTAAAAAGAAATACATCTGTATAGTATAAAAAAATAAGAAGGAAGGCCACCAAGTAAAATGTGAAAAACAAACAGATTGTCTAAAAAGAAGCAGAAGCTGAAGACACATTAGGGACACAACTCCAAGTAAATGTTTGCCCCTGTTGCTAGTGAAACTGAGGAGATAAAAAGGACAGACATTGCCATACCCCTTAGAAAGCTATTATTTCTTGACTCCAAGCCTACAGCAGAAGACACTGGATTTGGGAAACATAAATTGAGATTGAACATTGGAAGACTGTCTCATTATTGAGGTATTTAAAGATCACCTCAACTATAACAAAAAGATTCAAAACTCAGTAGTCCAACAGATTTCTAAGAAAATACCAAACTTACAAAGGAAACAAAAAGAAGCTTAAAGAGATCTACATTATCTTTCTCAACAGGATAAGTCATCCATGAAACAAGAGTATGCTGTAATAAGAAAAAATGGGCATGCAATTGAAAAATATGACTGTTTAAATTAAAAATATTTTCAGCAGAATAGACATAACTAAAGAGCAATTTGGTAGATACAGAAATTGTAACATCAAGAAAAAGATATCTAAAAATAGAAAATGGACCGTGAATAAAAAAGAGACAATTTACAGGTGACTAACTGGATATAGCCATTAAATATATGAAAAGACACCTCAGTAGCAGAGGCCATGAGAAAAATGCAAGCTAGACCATAGTGAGCTATTGCATCTGCCCATCTGATGAAGGGACAGCCCTCAAATAGTTCTGGCAGGAACATGAATTGGTTCCATGGTTTTGGAAGGCAATCTGGCAGGACTTCTATAATTAAAATGTACATACTTTTCTTTCCAGCAATTTCAGTTCAAGGAATGGATTCTGGAAAACACTACATACGTTTGCATAGTGATGAATTAACACAAACTTAGTACAGAAGTCTCTGAAACGCTGTCCATGATCATGAAACAGACGGTGGAAGGATGGGCACAAAAGGGGAATGAGTAATTAAGCTGAACCCTACACCCATACCAGGGAATCCTGGGATATAGACTAGTGTGGAAATATCTGCCAGGCATATTTTTGAGACAGGTTCTTATGCATTGCAGGCTGGCCTTAAACTCACTATGTAGCTAAAGATGACCTTGAACATTTGACCCCATTTCTTCCCCTTCTTGAATCTTGAGATTACAGACTTACTTCTCCACTTATACACCCAGTTTATGTTGTGCTGGCATTCAAATCCAGGGTTTTGTGCTAAGCAAGCACTCTAATAACTGATGTTTGGTCCCAACCCCCCCCCCCCCCCCCCCGCCACAACCACGTTTTACTAACAGATGGTACCTACTGCTGATTTTGAAATACACTCCATACAGTGATACCTCCTTGAAACCTCACAGGGATGTCATTGACCCACCCAACTGAAAAGGAAACTGAGTCACAAAATCCTGAGCAGTGACCCAAAGCCATGCGTAACAATGAAGTTCAGATTTAAACCTGACATTCTGGTATCGGGGACCATGCCTTTAAATACTACCTTCTACAGTTTAATGAAATACAGCTTGAAGGTTAAATTGTTGAGTTATATGTTGTAAAAATCACAAAACTATGTATTTTCTTATGAGCATAAATTTTGATACTACTGCCTAGCAAATAGCACATAGCACACTACTAACTCAAGATGGAAGATGTAATCCAGGGCTGGAAATCAGTTAAGCTGACATGACTAATATAATCATGAATTAACGGTGTAATTAAAATTTAATTTATCAAAACTGACCACCAGACCTCCATATGAGCATATATGATACCTTTGTGTGTAGGGCTTGAAGTGAAATTGTTGATCTTCAAATTTTAAATTTTGAAGAATAAATAATATTTGGAATGAAGAAAGCCCTGCAGAGATGTCGGGTGTGGCCCTTCCTGTGTAGAATCTGCCCTAAGAACTGGGCACTGACCCTCTGATTGAAATACTGGCGTAGACAAGGAGCCACAGCTGCTGAAGTAGCATATTTTGAACAAGAAAAACAATCACTGGGGCTCAGAAGGAAGTACAAACTTCAGAGGAAGGCAGCTAGGGCTTAACTCCTGACTGCAGCTGGTACCAGCCATTGGAACTTGGCCAAGTGCCTTGGCCTCCCAGGTCTTGGTTTCCTGGTCTGTGAACAAGGTAAATGTGCTTCCATGACACAGGGGTCACCATGGTTATAAGGGCATGTGTGCTTGACCCAGAACAATGCTACCAGACTCCACACTCTCCCTTCCTTCCTCCTTTCTACTTCCTCCTTCCTCTGGCTGTTAGAAGGTCAAAACAAATAGGAATCCACCCTCACTTAGTCTAGATCCACAGCAGTACTTTGAGCCCAGGCATCTGTGAATGAATAGTTTTCTCTTCTGTCTTTTCCTCTCTTTTCCTCTCTCTCTGCTTTTGGGGGAGGAGTGGTGGTGATGCTAGTGGTGATGGTAGTGGTGGTGACGGTGGTGGTAGTGGTGGTGGTGGTGACGGTGGTGGTGATGGTGGTGGTGGTGGTGGTGGTGGTGATGGTGTTATTGTTGCTGCTGCTGTTGTTATTTAAGTTGGTTGGAGGTTTCGTTGTTGTTATTGTTGTTGTTTATAGCCATGTAACCCAAGCAGTCCTTGAGCTGATGAGTCTCCTGCCTCAGTATCCAAGTGCTGGGATTACAGACGTTTCCCAACATGCCTAGCTAGACAGGTGATTTTCTAAATGCTCCATTCACAAGGCCTGTAGCCTTCTGTGGATGGATAAAATAAAGAAAGCAATATATAATCCAAGATACTCTGTTACAGCAAAATCCTAGTGCATGTAATTCTATGACACCTTCTACACCTGTGAGACTCAATTAGATATTGGAGCTGGAGCTCCCATAGCTTTATCCCAGAATTCCTTCAGACCTTCCTTTCTTGTTGCTGAGATACAACTATTCTTGCAGTTATGACAACTGTATTAAAACAAAAGCTGCTTCTCACTATGACACATGTGAGACATTTGCAAGACAGCATGTGAGTCAACGGTGGGACAAATGGCAGAGAACTTGGCATTGGATCACAGGGTGCAATTATGAATACAATATTGTTTCAAGTCCACAAGACCTCAAACAAGCACTGTGTGTACTTATCTGCTCAGTGTTATGGCTTTAATATGTTCCCCAAAAGTATGTATTCCAGACATAATTACAATTTAACAGTTTTAAGGGACAGGACCCAGAAGAGGTAAATAGGTCATAAGGACTCTGCCTCCACATGTGGATCAAAGCCATTGCCTCAAGAATAGGCTTCTTGTTATAAAGTGACTTTGGCCTGTGTGTGTGTGTGTGTGTGTGTGTGTGTGTGTGTGTGTGTGTGTGTGTGAGAGAGAGAGAGAGAGAGAGAGAGAGAGAGAGAGAGAAAGAGAGAGAGAAAGAGAGAGGGGGTGGGGAGGGATAGAGAGAGATAGAGAAAGAGAAAGGGGAGAAAGAGAGAGATGCATACATGTGCATGTATACACAGAAGCAAGCTTATCTGTGCTGGTAGGCAAGTATGGAGGGCAGATGTCACTCTCCTGCTTAGTTTTCTGAGACAGAGCCTCTCCTCTGAACCTGGATCTTGCCATTTTGCGACACTGACTGGTTAATGAGCCCTCAGGATCTGCATATCTCTACTATGGCACCCCCAAACCCAGCACTGCAGTACATCAGTATCCTGTCATGACTAGCTTCTATGTGGGTGTTGGGGATCTGAGCTCAGGTCTCATGCTCATACAACAATACTGTACCCACTGAGCCATCTCCACAGACCCAGATGTGGTCCCCTCTTGCATTTTCTCAGTCTCTTTTTCTCTCACCCTGCTTTGCTCTTCCACATTTTGCCAGGAGACGGTGTAGTAAGAAAACCCTCCTTGAGTGACGGTCCCTCCATCTTGGACTTCTCAGACTCCAAAGGTATGAAAAATGGGTTTCTGTTCCTTATAAATTTTCCAATAGGATATGTTCTATTGTATTGGCAACAAATGCAGGGGCTGCTGAGGCTCAGTAGGACTAAATGGCATGTCCAAGGACACACATGCCCCAAAGATAAAAACTAGTTCAGATAAGAACAGTGGTGACTCTACTGTGGAAGTAAGTTGCTATGGCCACATGACTGATTCCTGCACTCCAGCTAGCTTCAAAGCTGCTTTGGATAGGAATAGTTCAGAGGGGTGCTCCTGGGACTAAGAGAAGGACTTGGACAGAAAGCTGGTTGTCATCTCCTTGTGCTAACAATAGATAGCCCTCAGATACTTAGAGAAGAGAAGCCTGAGAGTGGGATTTCAGGTACATGGTGCCAGGTAAGGCAAAAGACAGGGGAAGATCATGAGCCCCAGAGCTGCTCGGGACAGCCAATGGTCTCTTCTACCCCAATATGTCATAGTTCTGAGACTCTACGCCTTAGCTTGGAGCCTATACCTGCTGCACTTGCTCTAGGCTTTCTTTAACCAAAGTTTCTGCCAATTTCATGCCCAACTAACCCTTCAAAGAGGGTTACCTTGTGAAAATCAATGAGATCTGTTAGGGTGGCATGGCGATTAGGGTCCACTCCCAGAAAGCTGTAGAAGTCCCCAGAGGCATCCACAAGGAAGTGTTTGAAGCCTCTTTGCAAGCGGTAGGACAGGGTATAACCCCAGATCTTCTCACTGACCCGGACCAGAAATGCTCCCTCAGTCATATTTTCCAGAAGGTCTTCTGCATTCTCTCGGCTAATAATTCCTAATTCAAAAGAAGAAAATGAGAAGAAAACAATTAAAAAGCCTTGATAGGTTCTGCATCTTCTTCTACTTCACTGCCAAACCATCAACTACCCCTTTCTCTCTGGCTCATTTGACAGACCACCATGTTTTCTGGGGTGTAGGATGGAGAAAAAGGGCCTTGGGTAATTAGCTGGTCTCTGACTGCTGCTGCAAAAGTCTACTGGCCCAGAACGACCAGCAATGAGGCCGTTGACAGCATTTCTACAGGGACCAGAGTGGAACGTGCTTTTTATCCAAATTAAACCACACTAATTTGGATTAATTAGGTAAGCAAGGAATTACTAATGAACTGGAATTATAGCATCTATTGATTACAAATACTAGAGAGCTTTAAAGGCCCAGAGTTAATGACTAGCTAGAATGATGGAGGACCATGCCACATTGACCGGATACAGTAGATGAAACCTAAATGGTGTTTTCCCCTAAGGAAGAAGGGTCCAAACTTGCGACATTGAAACACAAAATTGTCAGCAACAAAGCTCACTCTAAAATAATGCACAATCATAATGCCTGGAGTATGTTTATAATTTTCTTCATAGCTGTTCTGAGGCACAAGTGGTCCCTGTATGTGATCAAAGATTCCTCCAAATGTCTATGCACACTGAGCACAAGTTTTCTTAGTGGGTAGAATAATAAAACTCAAACAAGGACTAGAACCCTCTAAGGTACTTTGGCCTATGCCATGTAGTACCACCAGAGTATAGAAGTCAGGTCTGTCTTTGGAATTACATATGCATTGGCAGCAACCCCTAGAAATGCTTTCATGAATCTGCCTTCACCCACATGACTGGGAGAAGGCAAGGATTTGGTAAGTCAAACTCTGAAGAACAGGGAGGTAGGGAGGCGAGAGGGAGCCATAAAAAGTATATTCATTCTTCAACACTTCCCCCACCAAAAAAATCTTTTGCCAAAACTTTAACTTCTCCAGTGCCCTTTGATATTTATGTGACTAAACCCAGATGTACTGTAGTTCTCAAGTCCAATAAAAAGTTCCAAATGTTTTTGGTTGGTTGGTTGGTTGGGTGGGTGGTTGGTTACTTGGTTTTGATCCTGGTAATAGTTATGGCTTTGCTGAGTCTTATCATCTTCTGCTGTTTTAGAAGAGCAATGAATTGTAACGACTCCCCCTCTGCACACCTACGGAACTGTTTGACAAGGTATACACTCTTTATGTTCCTTATGCCTGAGTCAG
>JADRCD010219634.1:8514-69562 GCA_019843815.1 Montemys delectorum
AAATACTTTTAAGTAAAATTCAGCCACTAGACAGATTGAATATTCTTGTATTGAAAACATTTAGAATTTATTCAATAACACTGTTGCTGTTGACATCTACAAAAGAGCTTGGGTACTCTGACCACAAAGTAGATGTATTTGATAAAGTTCCTACATATTTTATGTCTGTAGCTCTATCCTTAGCCAAGGTACATTTTATTCATTCAGTATAGTGTTTAAGATTTATTTATCAGCACAGAGCCAGAACTAGAGAATTCAGTTGTAATCTTTGAAAATTAGGCATCTGTGAGCATGAGTAGCAACTAATATCCTAAGAGTTGGTAAGATTGGAGTATATAGGGCCAGAGAAAGAAAATGTTGACACTGAAGAGCCAGACAGACTGCGGGATATGGCAGCACATACCTATCATCCCACACTTGGGGAGATAAAAAGACAGGAGGATCAGGAGTTCAGAGTTATCCTTAGCTACTTCATGAGTTCAAGGCCAGCCTAAGGCTCCATAGACCCTATCTCAAAAGAGGCCTACATGGATTACAGAGAAAGAACATCAAATCATGAAAGTTGGCAAATCAGATGTTCATCAGATACTTACATGATGGATGCTTCATGGTCAACACTTGGCCACATTCAGATGAAGTTGACTAGTTGTTGTTCAGATAATTAGAAATGTGTTTATCATTCATAATGAAGGAGGCTCTGTATTTTTATTTAGAAGGCAATATGCCTAGGATGTGTTTTCATAGCTTCAGGAAGAATTTACCTTGTTGAATTGTGATTTACTGATACAACTTTAATTTTACACATTATGAGTATATTAAGATATTCCTCATGTGTTTGCTAAGCCTTTGTAAAACTCTGTATGTAACATGTTTGTTATTACAGATCAGTCTCAGCGAGGTAGCCTCTTCACACTCTTTTTGAACAATCCTCTAATGGCCTTCCTATTTGTCTCTGGATTGTCAAGCATGCGTAGAGGCCTATGGGAAAAGTGTCAAGAATATCTTCGAAAAATCAACCGTGATATTGCCCAGCTACTGACCCATTCACGTTCAATAGGTACCCTGCTAATCTGCCTGAACACTTAACAAAGCTTACTGTAGCGGCTTAAATGGTTTCCTGCTATATGTTGTGTAGGTTTTTTTTTAAAGGTACTTATCCCAGATATAAAAGTCATGAAGCCTTTCCTTAACTTAGTTTCCTGGTCAAGTGTCATTTTCGTGTCACCTCCTTTCACTATCCCTTCCTCTCTGCAGATCAAGCCTTCCTCCAGTTTTTTGGAGATGAATTTCTTCGATTGCTTCTCACAAGGTTTGTCTTCTGTTCAGCCACCATGAGGATGCACAAGGCCTTTCGGGTAGGCAGAGAACCATTAAAAACTAAGTTCACCATTTTAATTTGTTATTGAGTGTTATTATATTTTACTTATATTAAATAAAGTTTAAATAGATTCAGAATAGTATTTAGAATTAAGCATGAGTAGCATTAAGATGAATAGTATTATAGGTATTGTGGTGCATGCTTGTAATCCCAGAACTCAGAAGTTCAAGATCAGCCTGAAAGTCACAGTAAAAACTTATCTCAAAAAGCTGAAACAAAGATAGAAAAAGATTAACAATACTGTGACACATGTTCCCATTAGGAACATTTTCATAAGCTGCTGAATACCAGTACTTCAGAGGTAGCAGTCCAAGTTCAAGGTCACCCTTGGCTACCTATTGAGTTTGAGGGTAGCTTGGGATATATAAGACACTGTCTTTACTTGGGAATACTACTATGGGTCCTGCCAAATCTCTCCTCAAATGCAACTGATCCCCTGAGTACTGTAATCATTTGCTTTTTATTAAAACCTTGTGTATTTTCATTTCTGTCTAGTATATGACGAGATTTATATTGCTTTATTTCAGTCAGTGGTAGTCTAAGGAATGCCCATCTAGTGGGCACAATGTCCTGAGTTCAATCAGCAGCACCACAAAAAAGTAAAATACATATATACCCAAGTACATGGATATATATGTACATGTATGACTGGCATGTTGCTACAATGAGCCATGTTGATTACAATTTTCATTCTTTGATATTGACTCAATTACTTACTATTCTTCCAATAATGGATATTTGGATTGCTTCCAGATGTTTATTATTGTATAAATGATACAGTAATAGTTGGTGCATGCATTTAATCTCAGCACTCAGGAGCCAATCAGGAGGATCTCTATGAGTTTAAGGCCTGCCTAGTCTACATAGTGAGCTCCAGGCCAGCCAAGGCTACATGGTGAGACCTTGTTTAAAAAAACTAACAATGAATAAAAAGACCAGTAAGACTAATAATAATAATAATAATAATAATAATAATTAATAATAATAATAATAAACAAAATGCACACAAAACATATTTTTATGTTGGCCAGCTACTTTTGGGCATGGGACCTGTCCTGGAATATGATTAATAAACCTAGTGGTACACCATTGTAGAAAACTCATTTTCCTTTTCCAAGAAGGTAACAATTACAAAGAGCTTCTTGGTTGGGGTTAGGATTTTATCTGGTTCGTACCTGTGCTGGTCCTTCTGCATCTATCAGTCTCTGTGAGTTCATGTGTATATCATCCCTGTGTGTCTAGAAAATCTTTTCACCTCTTTTATTTATTTAAAGATTTATTTATTTTATATATGTGAGTATACTGTAGCTGTCTTCAGACACACCAGAAGAGGGCATTGGATTCCATTACAGATGGTTGTGAACCACCATGTGGTTACTGGCAGTTGAACTCAGGACCTCTCAAAGAGCAATCAGTGCTCTTAACTGCTGAGCCATCTCTCCAGCCGTCCACTTCTTCTTCTACATAGATCCCTGAACCCTGGGTATTATAGGGCTTTCTTGGAACAGCTCTCCAGTTAAGCATGAGGCTTCTTATAGAGCTTGAAGCGGTTGTCCTTTAGCTGGAGCAGACTCTCAGCTAGCTTCTGACTTCACCTGACTCCCCACCTCACACATGTAATGTCCCTGCCATGGAGCTAGCTCTTTACCTTCCTGCTCCTTTCCATTCTCTTCCAAGTCTGCCCTCTTCATCTCAACCGCCCCCCACCACCATTTTCTCTATCTTTCTCCCCCCCCACTTTTCCCCTCCTCCTTCCAGAAGACATGTCCCCACCATACTTCCTGCCCCAGATCCAGGTGTCAGTTCTTTATTACACAAAACCCATATTTCAGTGTGAACCACTCAGCAGCAAGACATTGCCAGATCCTTCTCTTAGGCAATGAGGGCTGCCTGGCCTTCATCTTTTGGGCAGGTGAAGAAAGACGAGCATTTACATATGGAAAACTGGGTGTTGAGCCATAGATATGACAGAACCAAAGTCCTGTCAGCATTTAACTCTCTGCCAAGAATTAACAACTGAAAATACAGGAACACACCTTCATATAATGTGAAGAAAGGTCATCCCAACACCTAGGGTTGGGGGTGGGGGAGTAATGAAGACATCTGTTTAGGATGAAATGCACCACAATCCCCTTCTCTCCACATTGTTCAGATGCAGGTCTTCATGTTATACTATCTACGGCAATAAGTTTTCTAATAAGAATTGGGAGAATTCACTGAACTGAGTCCTGGCCAAGTTGGTACTCAGGGTTTTTGAGTTTTAATGTTACCCTTGCTTTTTTTTTTTTTTTTTTTTTTGTTTGTTTGTTTGTTTGTTTTCAAGGCAGGGTTTTTCTGTGTAGCCCTGGCTGTCCTGGAACTCACTCTGTAGACCAGGCTGGTCTCGAACTCAGAAATCCGCCTGCCTCTGCCTCCCAAGTGCTGGGATTATAGGCATGCACCACCACTGCCAGCTTTCCATTGCATTTTTTTACTTCATTTTAGAACATTAGGTTTTTTGGGGTTTTTGTTTTGTTGTTGTTGTTGCTGTTGTTGTTGTTTTTAAGCTTTTTACAACTTGTAGTTTCAAAGTATTCTGCCACATACTTTCATCTTGTTTCTAGCTTGGCTTTGTATAATTGATACAGTCTCACCATGTAGTCTAAGCTGCCCTTGAACTCTCTGTCCACCTGCCTCAGCCTCCTGAGTGCCAGGATTATAGGTATGCCTCACAATGTATGCTTACAATGAAATGCACAAAACTGAAGTATACCATTGGCATACATTGTATTATTGTAAATGCAAACCTCTACTAAACCATACAATAGCTTCATTCCAGAATGTTTCACCCTTTGATGAGTCTGTGAACCACTACATCACAGATCACTACTCAAATGATAGTTTTTACACTGCTATATCATGACCCTGAATCACATTGGATAGACTATTATGTAAAGCTGTTACTAAGATTAGTGCATTTTTTTGTGTTGTATATCACTAGCTTGTTTATCATTATTTTTATTTTGTGTGTGTGTGTGTGTGTGTGTGTGTGTGTGTGTAGCACATGAATGCCTGGTGCCCATAAAAGCAAGAAGATATCATCAGATCTCCTAGAACTGGAGTTCTGGGTAGTTTTGAGCCTCCATGTGGAAATTGGGAACCAAGCCCAGATCCCCTGCAAGAGCAACAAGTGTTCTGAACCACTGAGCTGTCCCTCCAACTCTGCTTAGTTCATTTTGTCTCTGAGTAATAGTCCATTTTTCTGTTGTTGCTGACCACCTGGACAGTTGTAATATAAGCTGCCAATGAAACTCTGCTTCAGTACAAAGTAGAATTTTTGTTATGTTCCTTACATACAAAGAAGACTTTAATAAGCATGTCTTTTATGGGGTCTGGAGAGATGGCTCAGCAGTTAAGAGCATTAACTGCTCTTCCAGATGTCCTGAGTTCAATTCCCAGCAACTACATGGTGGCTCACAGCCATCTGTAATGGGATCTGATGCACTCTTCTGGTGTGTCTGAAGACAGCTATGTATTGTATGAATTTTGATAGTATAGAATATAGAGCCTAACAGCCATAGAGGTTAGCAGATATTTGTAAAATAATTCAGTATGCTAATATATTAAGCTAGCCCATATGAAGCTATATTGAGAGGTTAAAATTGTCACTTGTTAGTACTTCAGTACAGTAGCCAAATGTGATTGTTCTCTCAGGAGACTGACAAAAGAACATTATCACGTGTTTGAGGAATAACAAGATCCTGTCTAAAAGTAAAAAAATAAGCAAATATACTAGTAATAATAACTGGTAAGAGGAGAAAATAAACATTTAACTGCTCCTTAATACTGTTAAGCCAAGTAGTTTCCTCCCAGCACTCTGTGACACCTGACTTTCCTTATTTACCAGGAAACTCGAAATTACCCAGAATCCTATCCACAATTGCCAAGGGATGAAACTGTGGAGAATCCTCACCTTCAGAAGCACATTTTGGAATTGGCCTCCATTCTGGATGTTCGAAACATCTTTTTTGAGAATTCTATGGATGACTATTAAAACTCTCTTGTTTAACAGTTTTTCATTTTCCACAGATTTTAAATGGTGCAGTTTTTTAATGTAATGACATAGTGTGTTACTTGGTTTTTATTTTTGGATTTAGGAACCACCATTTTAAAAGCAAACTGAAAAGTTCAAACTTTTAGGGTAAATTTTAAAATATAATCTTTCAAGTCTTTTAAAGTCTCAATCTTTAAATTTTTATTTTTTTGGTTTTGGCATTAGATACCTCCAGCATCCACCCCCACATGCTAATAGTTACTATTGCCACCTTAAGAAGAACATATTGTTTATTTTTACATAATGAGGACAATCCATAAGTTAAATTTGGACCTTTAAGTGTCTGGGTTTGGGAAATACCTAATTGTTTGTAGTGGTGAAACTGGCCACATGAACAATTGAAAGTCAAGAGCAGAACCCTTCTGTGGAGTTTCTTTTCACTCCACACTAATAGGTAGGAAAATAAGTTACTCTCTGGTGTGCTTAGATGTCTTGAGATCTCTGAATTTCATTAAATGATGTTAAATTTTTAGAACCTGTTTAGAATTGGTTTGCGTCTGGAAATTAAATTTTAAATTGGAACTTTAAGATGACAGATATTACTTAGAATGTGAGTACTATTATTATAAGATTTGTTTGCATATTTTATTTTCTTTGTGGTCTTTGAATGCTAAAAATGCAAAGGAAAATACTTTTAAATATTTCAGCCAAAAATCAAGTCATAGGTTTAATAATCCTGTGATGTCTCCAGTAGGATTTCTACGCAGACTCTTCTATGATTGGTTTTAAACAG
This sequence comes from Montemys delectorum, assembly GCA_019843815.1. Taxonomy (NCBI): domain Eukaryota; kingdom Metazoa; phylum Chordata; class Mammalia; order Rodentia; family Muridae; genus Montemys; species Montemys delectorum. The sequence goes on from JADRCD010219634.1 coordinate 14,719, forward strand.
GGTTGTGATCGATCCCTTGGTATATTCACCACACAGTTTCTAATCTTTTTTCATATTCAAGTTTCCAAGGCATCGATGCTAGGGAGACTGCCAATGTGAGTTGAGGATAACTGGGTGTTAAGAAAGTAAATTGTGAGTTAATTTTGCTTTAACAGTTTGGAAGTAAGATATTAAAACTCCCTGTGCTTTGTTATTTTATATTCATGCACAAGTTGTTTTATTATTTAAATAGGACTCAGTATATAATATAAAGATTTTTGTATGTTCTTCCCTTCCATCTCCTTGATAATCTCACAGGTACTAGCTATGAAGGTTCTTCCTTCCTGGCCTCTTTGGGTTGCACGGCATGTAAATTCAGAAATCTGTGAATTGTAGGGTCTTCTGCCTATGTTCATGGTATACCCCTGATAGTTCCTGGAGAAATGAGGTAGTTGTTTTCAATACCTCTTTCCTGTGTCCCTAAAGAAGTTTTTGATGTGGTATTTTAACCCAGTTACTCTCACTAGAGCATCATGTGGGTGTAAGTTGGGGCCACATCTGCTCTAGTGCACTTACTTTGTGAAGTCCAGGTTATGATTGGGTCAGGGACTTAGGAAGTTTCATTTGCTTTTAAAATTGTTTGTATGTTCTTTTAGACATTATTTTTTAAAGCTTAGAAAAAGGTTAATCTGGAAAGAGCCCTTCCAGACAGAGGTTTTTCTTTTTTAAAAGGCCTACGTTCATTTCTTTGCAAATCATGATTTTCCTTTTTTTACTGTCCTCCTGGAGTGTAGCAATAAATGGGCATTAGCTGTCTGGCCTCTGTTCCAGTTCCCTTAAGTGCTGACCAACAACACACACTTTTCCTGTTCCCTGACATCTAAAGTGGCCCTGACCTGTTTTATTCTTTTTTGCTAAGCATAAGGACCATTGGTTTCAGAAGCAAGAGGTCTGAGTTCTAATCCTGGCTTTTCTAGTAACTAGCATAATGTCCTTTGACAGACAAATAGCTTTATGGGTCTGTTTTTTAGCACTCTTCCATTGTAAAATAGAGTGACTCACTTAATATCCTATTCCTGTTGATTGTACAGTTTGGAGCATTGGTTCCAAACATGTTGATTTCCTCCCCATTGCTTCCATAACAGTTGATTTGTGTGGGTTTTGCACTCTAACATCCTTTCTATATCATTGTTTATTACTAAGGTGGTTCAATACAAACCAAAAACCCCTAGATTATACTTGGCTGTTTTGAGACTTGCTTAAAGTGACTTTCCTGGAGAAATTAGACCTTCTATGGTCAGAAAAATGTGTGTGTTAGAGATGACAGTGTAAAACTAGATTATAACATGGGTTCTTAAACTAAAAGTAATGCAGTTCCTAACTAGTGGTTAAAGATATAAAATGGACCAAATCTAAGGCTGTAACCTCTTGGTAGAGCATTTAACTGGTATTCAGAAATCCTGTCTCCATCACTAGGGAAAAATAATTTCTAAAGAAAGAAAACAATAGAGCCAATTTTGAGCCAGGTATGGTAATGTATGCCTTTAATCCCAGTGCATAGGAGAATAAGGCAGGAAAGTTGCAAGGTCAGAGCTACCCTAGATTATATAGCAAAAGTCCACCTCAAAAATAATTGTTAAGAGATCTGAAATCTTTTGAGAGGAAAACCAGAATAGGAAATTTGAAACTTTAAAAAAAAAAAAAAAATCTATGCCTTTAAAAGTAAAAACAAACATGTGTCACACGTACTACATTTTTTTAATGGCACGTGAAATGTAAGCAGAGGAAACTTAAAAATCCTTACCTTGATGATTAAGATTGTGGCTTAGTATTAGAACCTTGCCTAGCATGCATATATCCCTGGTTTCCATCCCTGGTACTTAGAGGTCTATCAAGAACGTCAGGAGTTCAAGGCCATCCTTAGCTATATAGAGTAAGCTCTAGACCAGCCTGCACTACAGTGTAAGAGCCCTTTGCAAAGATAGATTTGCCTATTTTAAGCCACATTTAATCTTAGAATTTTTAAAAACTTAAAATAGTAAAACTAAAAAGAGCAAAGCCAAAGGAGCCACATTTTTGTACTCAAATTGCACAAATTTCTCTGTAGATTCTGATAAAGTTTCTGGTGTCTTAAGAATCAACTATAAACAAACTAGGAAGAATCAGACTTTGACTGGTCATGCACAAAGCAAAGTGAAGCACAAGGGGATTTTCTTTATGTATCCATGTATTTCTGATATTAAACCTTTCCTGTCTTATAGAAAGAAAGCTGAGATGTCAGAAGCTACTGGTTAGTTGGTGATAAACATACATACGCGAGCTCATCTCAGCCCAGTTGCTCAGGCTTCTTTCTATAATAAACAGGAGGGAAAATTTTAGAGCTGTACAATCTTAACATAAAAATTAAGATTTTGTTCTCACTGTTTTGGATATTCAAACTAGTCAAGATAAGGCTCAGTCATAGAGTGCTTGCCTAGCATCTGCAAGGCTCTGTGTTCAAATCCCAGTACAATGAATATTCACGCCAGTGAATCAACCACCACTAGCATTTTTTTATTAATTATAAAATCAGATTTTTTTCTTTGATTTTAGGCAGTATATATTCTTTATATGTATGTGTTTCCCTCCTAGGAAGTGGTGCTCTCAAAAACTTTCAAAGCACAGAATTTATTGTGCCCTTTATACTTTTTAACAAAGTGAAAATGTTTCACAGTTTGGGAATTGAAGTGTAATTTGTTCTTATTTGAGGCTTTCCTGACTCAAGGTCTGGGTTTGGGGTTTGATTTTGGTTTTTCTCCTCCATCATGTAATAAAATTCCCTTAAATAGGTAATGATACTGAATTTCATTAATGTCAAGGAAGAAGTCCAGCTCAGACTTCTGAATCAGACAAAGATCCTTCTAAAGCATTCTTCTATAAGTTCAATCTCTGGCGGTGTCTGGCAGGGGGTTGGGGGGGGGGGCATTCAACCTAGTTGAAAAATCTCAGCTATCCATGGAGACTTATAATCACCTTAGTAACTAGAGAATGTTCTGGACTGGAGATACATTAAGGTGTCAGTGTCTGCATACTTGGCCACTGCCAGTGTATTGTCCACTCTGTGTGAGTGGGAGGCTTATTATGAATATGAATATGAATGCCTTGAGTCTCCTGGAGACCTGCGAGTGTTTTCTGTTCTCATGTTGATTTAAATTTAAAGAGTGTTTAGGTTGAAGGCTCTTTTTAGAACTTATTTATTTGAAATTCTTATTTTTAATAGCATGTGTATATTTTTGTGATGCTATATGAAATCTCTGTAAACTTTTTGTATATATGTGTACATATTTTTAAATATCTTGGTATGCAGTGATGCAGTGTGTGCATATTATATACCCATACCCATTGTGGGCTGATTTATTTTAGTTCTGTGAGGACATCAGAGTGGCATTGTTCATGCTACTATAATTAGGTTGTGGCTGGATATCCTTCACAAGCCTCAATTTTAAGGGGCTTGTGCTGAGATAAAATGGGCTCCTTTGGAGTTGAAATTAAGATATGAAGATACTAAGAGTAAGCTGCATATTCTCAGCTTTAAAGTCATCCACAAACTTCCATTTAAATTGATATATTTGCTAGAAACCTGAAAAACTATGTTTGTGAAACAGACACCAGCAGTATCTTAGTCTATTAGTTCTTTATTTTTCTTAGCCCATATTTGAATGTTAGTGCTGATTAGGACTTTGAGGGCTATTGAAAAAAATTACTTTGCTCTCACTAGAAAATAGGAAATGTCTTTTAAGTTGAGGAAATAGCCATGTTTATCATTGTAATATCTGAGGCTAAATTTTAATTTCTGAGTTTTTTTCCATCAGTATGCTCATTCTATAAGTGTCTCTGTGAAGCAGAAGAAGGGACATTAGCAAAAAAGGCTGAACCTCAGTGGGCTGGATAGAGGGACTGGGTGTTGATGTGTGTCTACAGCAGCTGTCTGGCTAAGTGAACTTTTCTTGCTGGCATTGCATATCAAAGATAAATCTGTTCATCGGAAGAATGCTTCTAGCCAATTCAGAGCCTTTTATTACTGAGTTCTCTGGGAATACTTTTTTTATTATTATTATTGGATATTTTCTTTATTTACATTTCAAATGTTATCCCCTTTCCCAGTTTCCCTCCCTCCCAGAAACACCCTATCACATCCTCCCTCCCCCTGCTTCTATGAGGGTGTTCCTCCATCTACCCACCCACTCCTACCTCCCCACCCTCGATTCTGGGAATACTTTTACTGTACAATTTAACCACACATTCACACACAAGGTAGATTTCTTAATATGAAGTGCCTAAGAGGCTATAAAATCGTAGGCTTCTAGCTGAGCACAATGTATGGGGCAGGGATGGTATCTGTAACCCCAGTTCTTAGGAGGGGAAGATACAAGTTTGAGGCCAGCTTCTGGTGCATAGTAAGTTTAGGATTAGCATGGGCCACAGGAATCCCTGGCTTAAAAATCATAACAGACTTGGGATGATGGTGTTGGAGACCGTAAATTACAGAAAATATGTACGGTGCCAATATGAAAATCCTGGGGTTTTGCAGCATATCAATATTTTTAGTTCATGTGTTTGTTTGCATGAATGAATATAAGGGATGTTTAGACACACTTCGATACATTTACTGAAAAAGTAAATTTCTGCATTGTAAAATATAACTCCAGCGCAACTTTCTACTGTATTCTTCCAAAAACCAAGTCTCTCTTATTACTTGTTTCAAAGAGAAAAATTAATTTGAGTCCATTTTACCACTTCTAAAATTATTGCATTTTTTCCTGCCCCACTGTTAATAAAGCATCCAGTTATTTATAACACTTTTCAGTTATACTCTTACAGTTATCTTTTTCCTGAAATACATTAAGATGCATTAATATGGTCTTTTTTCTGAGAAAATCCTTTCAAAAGATGTTCACAGACTCTAATATTGTTTTAACAACTAAACCTTTTTGAAGGAGGCAGATCATGTATTATGTTGTTTAAAATTCATAAAACGGGCTAGAGAGGTGGTTGAGCAGTTAATAAGAGCACCTCTTTATGTTTTGCTTTTTTGAGACAGGGTCTCTTTATGTAGCCCTGGCTGTCCTGGAGACTGCTATGTAGAACAGGCTGGCCTTGAACTCACAGAGATCCTCCTACCTCCACTTTCTGAGTGCTGGGATTAAGTACTCACCCACCACACCTGGATTTAATTCCTAACCCAAACATAGCTGCTTACAACCTTCAATTCCAGAGCATCTGATATCTTCTGGCCTCTGTGGGCACTACATGCATGTGCACTGCCTGCATGTGAGGCATAGGCATATAATACACCTGTGTTTATTTTCTTTTAAAAAAAAAAAAAAAAGAAAACATAGTAGGGTAAAGTTGATACTGTGCCTGTAACTTGTGTCCCAAGCAGTAACAAAGATGGTAACTTTGCAGTTCAGTAAAATAAAAATTGCTGGGAAAACCAAGCCTTTTCCCCCATATTCTCATGAATGCTTATGCACAGTCAATTCCTAGCCTTTCCTGAACACTGATACCACATAAGTTAAAAAAAAGGAAGATGATTCATCTTCCTCAGACTAGGCCTTCCAAATATAACTATACTTAAGTCCCGTCCTCACTGAGTTCTGAGCACAAGAATGTAATTTTCAACATGCATTATATTTAATGGAGAATAATTTATATGAAGATGGGATCAGTCACCTGCTTACAGGAAAGGAATAATGTAGAACATACAATTAGGTAAGGATAAATGCATTAAGTATAACTAATTTGGTACCATACAAGTATTTTCTTTGGAATTTTGTATGTTTTCTTAAGTGAAAATCAGTTTAGAGTTTCATTTTTATACAACACTATTATTCATAATTGTAACTTCATTTTATAATTTTAAAGTATTTTATTCTTTTTGTGATTTTCAAATTTTAAGTTTGCAGACTACTCAAAGCAGTGGTTTTGGGTTTTTTATTGTTGTTGTTTGTTTTGTTTATCATATTGGCAGTAGATTCAGTTTTAAAAACAGTTTAAAGTATACTGCATTGCCTTTGACAGATTTGCTTACAGACTCAGTCTGATTTTGGTCACAAAACAATCTACAAGTTACAAATATTTTTCCTTTTAAGTGGACAATTCTAGTCTGTATCCTAAGACAATCATCTTTTTATATGTAGTATTGTTTGTGGCAATATCACTGATTTCAGATTTTACTTTTTTTCAGATCTCAGATTTAACTTTTTAAATTTTCATTCTTATGAAATGAAAATTAATGAACTGAATTATATCACTTTCAAATTGAAGAGAGGAATTATGGCTAGTTTTTTTTTTATAAGTCTGAAGTGAAAGGTAACTAAATTTTTATACCTTTGTATATATCACTGTTTTTCCCCCCCTCGTTTAAAACTGTCATGAATGTCCATTGGTCCCTGGTTCAGAAGTGATTTACAAACATTAGAGTTTGAGCCATGAATTTTCAAGCATGAAACTAGCATTAATAACCATTATAAAATGTCAAATGTTATCCCTTTCCCCAGTAAAACATTTTGAAACCACAGAGAAATGCCACTGTGTGTTTACAGAATCTTAATTCCCATTCTCTTTTGCATGCCACTGACTTTTTTTCCTAAATTAAAAGTATACAGTGGTGTATTTTAAAGTCTTTAGGGGGGGGGGAGACTACGTAAAGTGTTGTAACATAATAAATTCTGCTACTGTTTACTGAGGAATGGGTTTGTTTTTTAAGAATTATTATATCATCAAGTTACATTGTGTGGTTCGGCACAGTAATTTAGAACTTGATTTCTGTGCCCATTTGTAGTTGCATAGAAGCATTCTTTTTACCACTTAGACCATAATCACTAGTTTTCCAAACTTTTTTTTTAAATAAGCCTTGCTCTTCAGCTGGAGTTGTGTATGTTGTGGGATTCTTAAAATTGAAGCAGGAAGGTCTTACATAGTAAGAAATGCTTAGTAGAGATTACAAGAGAAGGAATTTCCCAGAAAAGTTACCCTCATTTTGTAGCACCAATATAAGTAGTAGTTGCATTTGTCACTGAATCAGATGAAGTTGTTAGAAGTCATATATTTTTACTTTGCTGTAAAGATTAGTATAACTAATTTTAGAGAACTTTGTTATTTTCTGAGCAGTTTCCATTTTAAGACTTAGTGTCAATTAGCTTTATTCAAAGTATCACTAAAAGCTAACTAAATCAAGGGTTTTGGATTTTGTTTTGTTTTGTTTAAGTTCTGTTGATCTTCTTTTATCCTGAAAATAATGGTGAACCTGTTGTCTACACTATGTTAGGCAGAAATGCACTTGTTGAAATAGCATAAACTATACTTGACTTTCTAGTAGTGTGAAACACTTTTTTTACGTGTGCTTGTCTGTAACTGAAATGTTATAGAATTGTAACACTGTAGGGATTATAGAGTTATATCTATTAGCTCTCAACAGATTGAAGCACAACAGTTTTCATGTAACAATCCTTATCCAAGTGCTCTGTCATACAGATAAAGCTGATTGCCTAGCTAGTTGTTCACAGATCACTATGATCCTTGAGATAGTCTCGTTCATTTGCATTAAAATTTGGGTATTGTGAGTTATTACTTTAAAGTAAAACTGTCGGTCAGCTCTGTTATGCAGTAAATTGTTTAGATTCACAATTTTTATGTATTACTGGTCAATTTTGAAGAGACTTTACCACAGTGACTAAGGGGAAAATTCTATTGTATCACTTGACTTGAACATTTGTATTGTAAGAGTCTTGTCTGTGGTGTTTCTAAATTGCTTAAACCATACATTCTCTTAAGGATTTTAATTTGGTTTTGTTCCTTTCCAGCAGTCATTTTCTTATTTTGTCTGTTACAGTTAACATTTTATAGATTTTAGGAATTGTCAAGTTCTTGAACATTTATTTTCTTGAGTTGATCACTTAACTCTTGTGTGATTTGTCATAAAGAATGTGAGCCTTTCACTTCGTCACTACATGAATTTCAGAGTAAACACTGTGATTCTACAGAGCAGATTCCATAGGTGTTCCCATATTCTTAACTGTTACACAGTGCCTGTCACTTTGAGGGCACGTAAATACTAGGATGGAAAATAAAATGCTGTTTTGATGTTTGTTAAATAACAAATTACAGAATATCTGTTTTTTGTTGTTTTGTTTTGTTTTTGGTGCGGTCAGTGTAATAAGAGAACTTTGCATTGATAAATATTCTCTAGGAATGTGTATACATTCATCTAGTGTGAACTCTTGTAAATGAATTTTGTATCTTGAAATTACGTATATATTAAGTGTATCATCAATATAAAAAATAAACATTATTTGCTTAAAGATTTGTGTACTTCTTTAGTATTAATGACAGCTGTTTCCTTGTTTGGGGTAGTATCTTAGGCGCTTCTAGCTGTCTTGAGTTACAGATTCACGCTTATTTTGTAGATTGAGAATACTGTTTATGAAGTATTTTTCTCCCTGCCTGGTTGCTACTACAACTGGGACAAGAAGAAAAACTGTAATAGACGGAATCAACAAAATCTTTAGGCTAGTGTTGCTTCTAGGGCAGGACTGAAGTTGCTATAATGTAGAATGTGTGGCTTGAAACTGAGAAGTATGGAAATCTTACTTGGGCAGAGAACTAGGATAATAAAGTTCTAGAAACTTCTTTCAGTTGTATGAAACATGATCGACAGCAATTCGGACGCAAAGGTGCCCGTGGTCGTTTTTGGAGCAAGGCTTTCCTGTAGCCCCGAAGCCGTCCCTGGGGTACCGCACTCCACGGGGCTCCTCCCTCTCCAGAAGGGAAGGTTGGCGATCGAGGGAGGCCAGGTTGCGGTGCCTCTCGCTGACGTGGCAGTGGCCAGCCAACACAGGTAGAGGTGCCCGCGCCCTGTAGCCGTTCCAGCCCAACGGCCCGAGCGCCTCACTCGCGCGACGCTGAGTCGCGCACGGGCGCATGCGCGCGTGGAGAACCCAGCCGACGCGCTGCCACTTCCGGCGCGCGGCAAACGTGCGGTTCCGGGTCGGTGCTCGGCTCGTCGGCCTGAGGTGGGGGCCAAGCGCCCTCGGGAGTCCGCGGAGGCGTGGCTGCTCTTAGACAGCAAGTGCACTACGGGAGTCCCTGGACACAAGTAGGCCTCCCTCTCTTTCCCATGGCCTCCGGCGGTCTACCGCGAGATGGGGACCGATGGCCCCAACCTAGGGGTGGGAGGCGGTGCAGGAGTGCTCAGGGGACTCGGGGCAAAGGCTGCCCCCTTAGCCTGGGGGTCTGCAGCTGCCCTGCGCGACCTAAGCCAAGCCACCACTCTTTTCAGAGGCGCGGCCTCCATACTGTCAAACAGAGGTTGAGCCCCTCCCTTTTTGACAGCCCTAGCAGGGCCGCGGCTCCAGAGCGAGCCAGAGGGAGTGGGATCCAAACTGCGGTGACCTGCACCTCTGGACCTTAACCACCTGTCTGAAGTTTGCTGTCGTTCTAGCAACTTAGTGCGAGTAAGGGCTCAGGGACCAGACCACAAGCCTGACCAGCTGTGAGAATCAGCTGAAAAAAACAAATATTGTCACTGGGAAGCCTTCAACTAAGTCAAGATGTTTTGCTTAGAACTCCTAGGGAGACACGAATGTAGGCACCAATGCAATGAGAAATTCTTAGGCTGATCACTGGGACTAAGGAGCATCTCGTTGACAGTAGTACAATAGTGGCAAGGTCTATTTGCCCACTTATTCAGCCCTGCCCCCTTCTTTTGTCCTGCTCCCGCTGAACAGTTTGATCTTGCACTTGAAATATTCAACCTATTTTATCTTTGTTTTCACACAGGGCAGTGACTTTGACCTCCAGATTGTTTTAAATATATTAGATAAGACCGGTGAGTACAGTGGTTTACAGATATTGGGGGTAAAGTTTTGAAGGATTTCATAGGCTTAATGGATAATCTGAAGTGGTAAGGCGGCGTCATCTGTCGTCGAACAACAGTGTATCCTTCACAAGAAGTGAAAAGTTAAGGTTGAAACAGAACAGTAGGAGTTTGCTCTGTTTTGTTTTGAGACAAGATCTCACTGTGCAGCCCTCCTTGGCAGACCTGGAGTTGTGTAGATCAGACTTACCTTGAACTGACAGAGATCCTTCTGCCTCTGCACCACCACACCTGGCCCAGTAATGTTTTATATACCATTGAAGGAAATTTTGAATCTCATGTTAAATATATGGGAAGAAATTGTGACTTGATGTAATATTATCAAGCACAAAAAAAAAATTATACATTTCCACACGGGTGTGAAAAGTTAAAGGGTATCTGATGACTATAGTTAGTCTGGGTTTCTTGGTCGTTTTGTTTTTTTTTTTTTTTTTATGTTGTAACTTTTCCCCCTCTAGGAAGAAGCACCTGATTGAAAACCAGGGATTCAGTGGCATATTTTGTATCTTTTGACTTAAGGATAAAAAAAACCCACTAAATTCATAGTAAATAGATTATTAGAAGAAAGATTCGAAACATTAAGTCATGATTACATGTTGTTGACCTGGAAAATTTTACATGCGCCAGTGCTAAAACAAAAGGTTGAGGTTTATGAGTCAGCTCTGTGTTCAGACACTGGCCCCTATATGCTTGGCCTTTCAGCCCTCGGCAGGTTATTCTACCTCCTTGACCAGATGTCCTTATTCATATATGTAAGTGAAGCACCTGAGTGTTTTTAAATGTTTAGTAATTATGTTCTATTATGTGTATGTGTATACTTATTATGAAACTACTTTTGAAACCTGAATCTGACAGCCATTTAACTTGGAGTTATCTCTTTCATCTGATTTATAGATCCTGTGTTGCCAAAATTCTTTGGCCCAGTTTAAGTGGGATGCAGCTAGCCTGGAGGTGTGAATGAATTTCATTCACTGAGAAGCCTAGGGGTTAGTTTCCCCTGAAAGATACCCACACAGCAAAAATGTTTGCAAAACTAAAGAAGAAAATTGCAGAAGAGACTGCTGTTGCTCAGAGACCAGGTGGCACTCCAAGGATCCCACGATCTGTGAGCAAGGAGTCTGTGGCCTCTATGGGAGCTGACTCAGGAGATGATTTTGTAAGTGTCTTCTCTTTCTTGAATGTTTGATGGAATCAGTATATGTTTCCTAAATACTACTGCAAGAAATCTTTCCAGTAAAAGTTTTTAGATTATTTTGTGCTTTTTCTAGCTTATAGATGTAGAAAACGCTGCATTTCTCATTTTTCATTCTTACTAGCATTTGCTTTGTTATTTTTTATCCATTTTTCCCCTTCTATATTCTGTGCATTACACTCTTATTTTGTTTTTCCATTTATATAACTTGTGCATCTTTCTTGACTTAGTCTATTAAAATTTACATCTTGCCCTGTGTGATGGTACATACCTTTAATCCCAGCACTTGAGAGGCAGAAGCAGGTGGATCTCTTTGCGTTTGAGGCCAGCCTCATCTACAGAGCTAGTTCCAGGATAGGCAGGGCTACACAGAAAAACCCTGTCTCAAAAAAAAAAAAAAATAAGCAAATGAATAATGAATGAATGAATGTATTATGTACATCTTGTTTTCTCCATAGGCATATAAGGTTTAAGTCATTTTCTGTGAATTGTGGTCTTAAGTTAGCCAGAGTACAGTTTATTGGGAAAGTTGATGGAAAATTATCACTATGGATTCAGTATCCTATGTTGTTCATAAAGTATTTGTGTTTGTTTGTGTGTGTGTGTGTGTGTGTGTGTGTGTGTGTGTTTGGTAAGATTTCACAATATGCTGCTTTTATCAGGAAAGAGTAATACTTGAGAATTATACTAAGTTAAATGACTCTTTAAGGGATTTTAGTGCTTGATATATTCTTATGTATGAATATATAGAACATAAAAGCAGGTTTATGCTGGGTCTACAAGGAAGAAAGCATGTAAAGAACAATGTATATGTAAAGTGTAAGTCATGAGGCAAATCTAGTGCCCATGTAAGAAGTAGAATTTTAATAAATGCTGTTAAAGCCACTTAGGTGCTACGTCCAAATTCCCAGCTGTGCCAGATAGGCAGTAGCCTAACCTTTGTATTTATCATTTTCTTGCTTTTTAAAATATCTAAATATTTATGTTTGAGCTCATAAATAATTTATTATTTAAAACCTTATTTGGGGGGCTCATGAAAAGGGCATGCCAACTCTTTTTTGGTTTTTTGAGACAAGGTTTCTCTGTGTAGCCCTGGCTGTCCTGGAACTCACTCTGTAGACCAGGCTGGCCTCGAACTCAGAAATTCACCTGCCTCTGCCTCCCAAGTGCTGGGATTAAAGGCGTGCACCACCACTGCCCGGCTGGGTATGCCAACTCTTCTTGGGCTTACCTTTTTTTTTTCTTTAACTCAACATTTTCCAGACGTGCATCTATGTTCCCTGAAGGTATGACTCATTTATTTTATCTTTACTAAAATGCCACCATTTGAAAAGGCCGTGTTTTATCTTTCTTCTTCTGGTGATTGACACTTGAATTGTTTCCATGGTCAGCTGAGTCTTGTCTTTTCTTCCTCTACCTGAATCCAGGTCGTATTACCTCATAAAGCTAATAGGTTATTGGAGCGAAGCAGATTATCCTTGGCTCCTATATCAAACAGAAAATGGGAGTGGCTGTTTGATCACCTACCTGAAGAATTTAGTTTTAGTGCTGAGTTCTGCATCAGAAAGACCTGCTTTCCCTTCATGTTGATGATAAATGAAGTCTGTCATCTGCAATCTGTTCCAGGCATAGAGATTGACTTGAATTTAGGAACTACTGGCTTTGAGACTTTTCCAGTAACCTATTTGAATTTTAAGTAATTACATAGTCTGATCCTCACTCCCTATCTCTGATTGCTTGTATCCAACTGAGTATATTTCTCTAAACAGACATCTTTCCTGTGTCATCTCAGATTCAAAACGAACAAATTGGACGATCTCCTTAAGTACATCTTTAACCGTACATTTCATCTGCCCAAGTCCCTGAACAGAAGCTAGTGCATAATCAGTCAACAGCTATTTTGGATTCCATTTCCCAAATGTCTCTAAAACTTCCCTCTCTACTCCAACTACTAGTACATTTACTTGTGTTTCCCTTTTACCCATGTTACCTTTTTTCCTGGATAAAAGCCACCAATCTGGATGCCCTGCCTCCAGTAGCTGTTCCTCAAGATAATCTTAAAAGTAAATCTATTCATGTCTCTTAATGCTTAAAACTCTGTACCTTTTTCCTCATTTTCAGGAACTCGTTGTGGTATATGAACTGATTGTTTTGTCATAGCTTACCTATCCAGCTTGATCTTACTCAACTTTTTTACACCCTATTCTAGATCCATATTTAATTTATTGAACTTCCTGAAACAAACTTTATTGCTTCCTGCCAAGAATTGTTTGTCTATACTATTTACTCTCTGTAGAATGTGTTGCTCTCTTTCATTCTGTGTTGTTCTGACAGATTCTTGGGCATCCTTCAGAGATTTTCCTCTCATGTTACTTCTAGAAAGCCCCTGGGGCCCTGACCCTTTCCTCCTGAGTTTGGTGCATATTTTCTCTTTCCTCAGTAGTAGCACCTGTTGCTCTGAATTACTAGTGCTGACTCACTTGACGGTTATTCCAACAAAACTAGGAGTTCTATGAAAGGCAATAAGATGAAGCACTTAACTCACACAGATCAGTTATAAACCAAGACCTGGGCTTTATTTTCTTTTTCTCTTGAAATATAGTCTCACTTTGTGGACCTAGTTGGCCTCAATCTCAAAGAGATCTCTTTGCCTCTGCTTCCTGAGGGCTGAGATTAAAGACAGGTGACACCTCACCAAGCTAACTTTCCTTTCTTGCTACATTATTACTGTGTCACAGTGGACAGCTTCCTTCACTTTTCTTTGTTTAGTTCCCATATCTATGAAACAGAAATCTAAACTGGATCTATCTTTATTAAAGTATATGTCAGGGATCTCTCAAACCATCCCCTAGGCTGGGTGATATGCCAGGAGTACTCAGTGTAGATTTTCTCTGACTGCTGTCATCAGGGGAGATATGGGAAAACTGCAACTCCTACACTATTATACTCTGTTCCCCAAGAACTGAGCTGTGACAATACTTGGAAAATGTCTACTGAGGGATGCTGTACACATGTGATGCACAGACAGGCATGCAGACTATAAAACACCAAAACATGTAGGAAGTATGTCTTTCCTATAGAAATCCTATAGGACCCTGTTACCCCATTCTTAGTATTTCCTAGTCAGCCTCTGCTGTTGCTGCTGCTGTTCTAGGGAAGCCTGTTGTACCACGGTTCCTAATGTTTAGCACAGTGCTAGAGCCCAGGATAGCTCATAAACAGTAGCACAACAACTCGTTCTGTTTGTGTCTCCCACGGCTCAGCACTGTTGGCATTAGGAAGTAGGACCTTTGAGAGAGGAGTAAGTCAGGAGCCCTGGGGATTTAGGATTAGTGCCCTTATAAGAAGCTCCAGACATGCCCATCCTTTTCTGCCATGCAGGGTGCAGCAAGGTTCCCATCCATGAACTAAAAAGTGAGCCCTTACCAAACCAAACTTTCCCTGGGCCTTGATCTTAGTGTTCTCAAACTTCATAACTAAGAAGGCCATTTCTGTCATCTCTAAGCTACTCATGTCATCCGCTATAGAAGTGTAAAACAGAGAAGACAACTAGGAGAAGATGGTGTGTAATAGAAGTAAATGTGTGTCCGCTTCTGCTCTGGGGACTGACAAGTGCTGCTTTATACTTGTCAGACAGCTCCTCATACAGCTCTGTAAGGTAATCCAAGTCACTGTCACAGTTTGCCATGAGGGAAACAGGATACAGGGCAGTTGGGTAATAAGACCAGGTTCTTGCAGCTAAGAAGTGGTGAAACTGGGGCTTGAACCCAGGTGCTGTGACTCCACAAACTACTTTTACCTGTCCTTGAAACTGATACTGAGAGGGGTAAGGCTCTCTGGAATAGCAGTTGACTAACATATATGAGGCCCTAGATTCAATCCTCAGTCCAGAATCTTTTTATAAGCTCTAGGTTTCTAGGTTTATTCAATACTAGACAAAAAAAAAAAGAAAGAAACCGGCTCCCAGTAAAGATTGAATGGCAAATACCTAAACAGTTAAATAAATGTTTAAAATGGTTGGAAATGGGCTGGCGAGATGGCTCAGCGGGTAAGAGCACTGACTGCTCTTCCAAAGGTGCTGAGTTCGGATCCCAGCAACCACATGGTGGCTCACAACCACCCATAATGAGATCTGACACCCTCTTCTGAAGAGAGCTGCAGTAAATTACTCCAGAGCAAGTGGGGCCCAGAAGAGATCCTGGGATCAACAGCAGCCATCTGTAAAGCTACAGTATACTCATACACATAAAATTAAAAAATAAAAATAAAAATAAATCTTAAAAAAAAATGGTTGGAAATTGTTCATCCACCTATAAAACCATCATGGAGATAAACTGTAAAAGCAGTATAAAAGATGAGGTATTATTAGTATTATTTTCAGTTTTGTTTGCTGTGATAACAGAATTCTTAGAAATGTGTCTTAGCATTCTGATTGAAAGGTCCTGATGTCTGTTATTTGAACCTCATCAAAATAAGAATTGAAGAAGCAAATGTGAGGAAAGCATTTGAGGGGCAAATGGGGAATGATTGCTAGGCCACTTTCCCTGCTTTGATGTAGTATAACTTTTTATAGGAAAACCAAAGGCTCGGTTGTCATCAGGGTGACACATACCTATACCTATAATCTTAGCATTTGGGAGGCTGCAGAAGGGAGATCTTCAGTTCAAGGCCAGACTGGGTCATATAGGAAAACACTATCTAAAAAATGTCTTTAAGGCTGGGCGGCGGTGGTGGCACACGCCTTTAATCCCAGCTCTTGGGAGGCAGAGGCAGGTGGATTTTTGAGTTCGAGGCCAGCCTGGTCTACAGAGTGAGTTCCAGGACAGCCAGGGCTATACAGAGAAACCCTGTCTCAAAAAAACAAAAACAAAAACAAAAAAAAAAAAAAAAAAAATTTCTTTAAAAAGTAAAAAGATTGTCTTTTAGTGTTTTAAATTTTGTTCACCTTCCCCTACTTATGTGTATGATGTGCATTAAGTATGCACATAACATATATATGTATCTATATGTATGTATATATGTGGGTATATGTGTCTGTGTGTGTATATATATGTATGTGTGTATATATATACATACATATATATATATGCAGATATACTTACCTGTGCAGACATATGTGGAAGCTAGAGGTCAGCTTTGGGAATCTTCCTCGGTTAATCCTTACATTTTATTTTATTTTGGTCTTGTGTGTTTGTGTGTGCATGTGGATGCCTAGGTGCACACACATGCAAAGGCGAAGAGGAAATTGGGTGTCTTCCTCTTGCTCCCTGACTTCTTTCAGATTGAGTCTCTTGCTCAATAAGAAGTTCCTTTGAGCAATGCAGGCTGGCTAAGGAGCTCTTGTAATCCACTTGTCCTCCCCTAACACTGGGGTTCAGGTACATGCAGACATGTTTGGTATTTTTTTCTGGGTGCTTAGAAATTTAACTCACATCCTCATGCTTGCCCAGCAAGCACTCTTACCCGCTGAGCCTGGAACTCACCATTTTACTATGGTGTATGCCTGTCTTCTCCCTCCCACATAGTACAGGGGTTACAGAAATGGACCACCATATCTGGCAGATCCAAACTTATGTCTTTCTACAGCGGGTTTTTTATCCACGGAATCATCTCCTCAGCCACTATTGCAAAAAATATTTTGTAAGTAGCTTACCAATTAGTAATCTTCCTTATGGCGTTTTCCTATATGCTTAGTTTTGTCTTACTCATCCCACCCCACCCTCCTTTTCTTCATCTCATTGTTCTTCATCAGAAGTAATAGTAGTAGTAGTAGTGACAAGATAGGAGTCTGAATATCCAAACTGGAGAGATGGCTTATTGGGTAACGGCACTTGATGCAAGCCTCACTACTTAAGTTGGATCCCTGGGACCTATATGGTAGATGAGAACCAACTCCTGCAAACGTCCTCTGACATCCACACAAATGTACATACATAAACATGCATGCATACAAACATACATAACATAATACATACATGCATGCAAAAAATTTGAGGAAATTTGCATATCAGCCAGGTATGGTGACTTATGCCTGTAATTCAGGAATTCAGGAAGCTGAGGCAATAATACAACCAAATTCAAAGCCACCCTGAACTACAGAATGAGACTTTTTCTCAAAACCAAGAAGAAACATCTCCCCTCTAAAGTAAACCATGTCTTAACAGTAACAGATGATATCCAAAGTAATAGCAGTACAAATAGACTTAAGTTTTGAGTGTTTTTTGTATAACCCAGACTGTCCTCTATCTCAAAGAGATATGCCACCTCTGCTTCTTGACATGGGTGTTAAGGCCTGTGTCATCGTGCCTGGCATCCCAAAAATATTTTGTTTGTTTGTTTTGAGACAGAGTCTGACAGTCCTGCCTGTCCTAGAACAGCCTACGTAGAACAGGCTAGCCTTAAACTCAAAGATTCACCTGCCTCTCCTCCCTTCTAGAATTAAAGGTGTGCACCACCACACACAACTTTCCACAAGTTTTAAAATAATTGACTGTTGGGGCCTGTTGGGGTGGAAAGTAGATGCCTATTCATATATTGAACCATTGAATGCATGTTTTCTGTGAAAGTCTGATGCATTTTGGAGGTTTAGTTTAATAACCTTTTGTTTTGTAAATGGGGATACTGAAGCTTTATCAAACAGGACAAAGTCTTAACCATGCCCAAGATATGATTCTTTGTTAAAGACCCCACCCCCTTTATTCCAGGAACTTAATCTTTAGAAGACAAAGTGAGCTCTTATTTTGTATTATATTCTCGGGGTAATATGATCATAAGAACTTATTTATTTTATACTGTTAGATAAAGGACTACATTTATTGCAGTAGCTTACACCAGCATAGACTTATGTGGCATATACTTGTGTGACAGCACCTATGGCTTTCATGTCACTCAGGAAGGTAGTGTCACTTCTACTTTACAGGTGGAGGAGGAAGACCTCACTAGGAAGGCTTCAGTGATTTAGTCAACTAATATGTAATAAATATAAAGAAGAGGTGTTGCTTTTCTAGCTAGTGCTGGCTCACAGGGCTAGAGACCCACATGAACTGTTCTTCCATTTCATCTGTCCCAACAGGCTTCTGATGGAAGCAGCTCCAGAGAAGATCTCTCATCCCAGCTTTTGAGAAGAAATGAACAGATACGGAAGTTAGAGGCCAAACTTTGTGGTATGTGTTAAGAAGCCATAAACAGCAGACGTAGGCCAGGTGTCCCTCCCCTGCTATGAGCCTACTTTATAGGGTAACTCTATAGTAACTTCCACATAACATCTGATGTCCAAGTCAGAAATTTCATTTTTTAAAAGCATCTATTTTTCTGCTCCTGAAGTTTCTAGCCACAGCTATTAAAAGTGTTTAAAGTTCATGTAAAGGATGGTGTGGTGCTGCAGGCCTTTGATAATAGTTCTTAAGGAGGCAGGAAAATTGTAAATTTAAGGCCAACCTAGGCTACATAGCAAGATGCTGGGGGTGAGGACAGGGGAGTCAGAGAAATGGTTCAGAGGGTCGGTGAACCAGCTGCCAAGACTGACAACTGAGTTTGATCCCTGGGACCCAAATGGAAGAAAGAGAAGACCACCTCCTGAAAGTTTTCCTCTAATGCATCCATGTGCACAGAAAATAAAAAATTAAAAAACAAAAAAACAAAAAAACATGAAGTTTGAAGACTATTTTTTTTTTTCACAATAAGAAAAAAGTGTATATAGGATAGATTTGGCCATGTTCCACCACTAGCATAGCTTACTTTTGGGTATCAAATTATAGGGACCACTATCTATAGGATAGGGAATGATCAAGAGATGTTGAATCCATGTGTTACAGATAAGCTTTGGTGCTGTAGCTCACATCACCCAGGTGAGTCTTACTCCAGGGCTTGAGGCCACATTTTACTGGTTTTCCTAACTTTATTACCTGCATCTATCTTTCTTTCTTTCTTTCTTTCTTTCTTTCTTTCTTTCTTTCTTTCTTTCTTTTTTTCAAGACAGGGTTTCTCTGTGTAGCCTTGGCTGTCCTGGAACTCACTCTGTAGACTAGGCTGGCCTCAAACTCAAAAATCCACCTGCCTCTGCCTCCCAAGTGCTGGGATTAAAGACATGTGCCACCACCGTCTGGTCAAAAGAAAGCATTTAATTGGAGGTTTGCTTTCAGTTTCAGAGGTTTAGTTTAGTCCATTTTCATCATGGTGGGGAGCATGATGATAGGCCACTGTGGTACTAGAGAAGTAGCAGAGACCTATATCCTGATGTGAAAGCAAAAAGACATTGGGCCTGGTGTGGGCTTTTGAACCTCAAAGAACACACCCAGAGACACAGTGCCATCAACTATGTCACACCTGATGTTGCAAGGCCATACCTCCTTTTTTGTTTGTTTGTTTTTGTTTTTGTTTTGTTTTTTCGAGACAGGGTTTCTCTGGCTGTCCTGGAACTCACTCTGTAGACCAGTCTAGCCTTGAACTCAGAAATCTACCTGCCTCTGCCTCCCAAGTGCTGGGATTAAAGGTGTGCACCACCACTGCCCGGCAAGGCCATGCCTCCTAATCCCTCTAAAATAAGGCCACTCCTTGGTGACTAAGCAATTCAAATATATGAACCTGTGGGGGCCATTCTTACTCAGTTCTTATTCTGTTCAGTTTGCAATTTACACATTATATCCTTTAACCAAACAAGACATGTTTATACTAGAATCGTGAGTTTTTATATTGGTTTTTTTTTGTTTGGTTGTTTTTTTTGGACATATTTTGATAGCTGTGAAGTGGTTCATAATTTATATGTCTCCTTTTGTTCCTTAACTTTATGCCAGTTTTGTTGGGGTGAAAACAGTAAACTAAAATTCACTGGATTGTATGTGAAATAGATTTGTATAGCTGTCAGAAGTTTATAGCATTATTCACACTGTTGTTAATCATGTTTTCTTCAGGTTCAGCTTCTTGGGATCAACAAGATAAGGCACACAGGTAGTAAGTGGTAAAGCTGGGATCCAAACTAAGATTCAGATGTAGCTCCAAACAGTGTGCTTGAAGTTAGTTGTTAGTATCTTGTACACCTATCCATAAAGTTGGTTGTTCTATCTTAATACTTGTAAACAACACTAGTAACAGAAGTGAAATAACTATTCCTTAATCTTGGAAAGGCACTTGTAGTGTTAGTAAGTGCTTTTCCCAGTACAGAAAGGAGAGTGGTTGGCCTTGACACTTATCAGTCCACTTAACATTTTAGGAATTGTCTCTAGCTTTCTATGAGTAATAATAATAGCAGCTATGTTTTACTCATCACTGTGTGCCAAGCACTTAATGTATAGATTACTTTAATGTTTCCTTTGAAATTATGTAATTAGGCCCAATATGTAATTAGGCAGTTTAATCCCAGCACTCAGGAGGCAGAGGCAGGTGGATCTCTGAGTTTGAAACCAGCCTGGTCTACAGAGGAAGTTCCAGGACAGCCAGGGCTACACAGAGAAACCGTGTCTCCAAAAGAGAAAGAAATAGATATTATTAGTACTAATTAATAGATGAAGAAATTAATATTCCAGATCAGCAATTTACTTAAGATTCTTAGCTAAGAACTGACAAAGTTGAGATTTGAACTACTCTCTACTTTTATATTATACCAAACAGTTTTCTTTGGCACCCCAGATAATTCTTTGAGGTGACCTTTATCACTCAGTTCCTATTTAGAAAGGGAGCATCAACACCAATCTAGAGATTGAGCACCTACACCATAAAGGCAGTTCAATGCTAAGGTGTTTGCTAAAGGCAACAGGGAATGGGAACTGTCTTAGTCTCTGTTCTACTGCTATGTTGAGAGACCATGACCAAAGCAACTATTATAAAAGAAAACATTTAATTGGGGGCTTCCTTACAGTTCCAGAAATTTAGTCCATTGTTTTCATAGCTGGGAATATGGCAGCGTGCAGGCAGTCACTGGAGCAGTAGCTGAGAGTTATATCCTGATCCATAGGCAGAAAGAGACGGACAGACTGGCTCCATGTAGCTTTTGAAACCTCAAGTCCACCCCTTGTGATATACTTCCAACAAGACCCTACCTCCTAATCCTTCTAATACTTTCAAATAATCCCACTCCTTGATGACAAAATGTTCAAACGTATGTGCCTGTGGAAGCCATTCTTATTCAAATCACCAAAGGAACACTGAGACTTAGAACAGATGAATGGAGATGATGGAAGGTTTTTCATAGCAGGTTTTTTCTGATGACCAGGCCTAGCCTAATTGTTGTTCTCTGTCAAGGCTAAAAAAATCTACATGTTTGTACTCACTGTTTATACCATGGAAAGTTTGTACTATTCCTGTTTGCCTGTGTCATTCATTGTTAATGGGAGGCTTTCTACCTAGCTTTTCTTAACAGGACTGGTTTTCAGGTTAAGAAAATCATCATCATTTTCATTCATTTTTTTTTGTTTGTTTGTTTGTTTGTTTAATTAACTTCCTTTCCTGATGTTTGTCCACTCTTGGTATGTGCATCACCCTCCTCACCCAAGACTATGCTGAACAGGTCCGAAACTTGCAGAAGATAAAAGAGAAGCTTGAAATTGCATTAGAAAAACACCAGGATTGTACGTATTTTTTTTTTCTGCTTTCTTTAATCTTTTCAGGCTTTAGCTTTTTAAATGAATTAGTATATTATTATATGTACTCATCAGAATTCATGTCTCTATTTTATACTGTTGTTAATGAGATTGAGTGACATTTGACTGAAAGTTATCAAGTAGAAGCATATTTGTGCTGCTTTGTAGGTGTACTCATGTCTATCCAGTGACCACTCACTGATTGCTCTTAGGTTTTAGTACAGTCTCATACCTGGCCCTTGGGTCTAACCTGGGAGAATGTTTCCAACATAGTTTCATTACTGTTGTATTGATTGTGGGGAAGCTCTGACATCACTATACCAACAATAAAATGGACATACATTTTGTTAAATTACCCTAACCTGTCCCAACTCATGTTTTCCTTGGATATTGTCATCCAAGAAAGGTGCTACAGGAAGTCAGAAGAAAACTAAAGAAAGCTTTTGGTTTTTTGTTCTTACTGGTTTTGATTTTTATTCTGTTTCAATTCTGATTAAAAGGTAGTAGCCTTCACTCATAGCAACCTTGGTGTTTTCTGCCTACCTACCTTAAGTGTTTGTCATGATACCATTTAAAAAGCTACTGTTTGATGTCTTTACAATTACAGAAAGCAAAAGTAAGGACTTAGACCCTTACCAGGGCAAAAAGGTTCTAGAAACTTGAATATTTCATGGTGTCATAATCCGTTTCTGTGACCTTGATTCTTTCATTTAGTGACATTTGTAAACTACTCACATGAGCTGTTCATCATGCTGTTTCTGAAGTATTTCCATGTCTCAAATAGAACCTCTTTGTTAACAGCTTCCATGCGGAAATTTCAAGAACAGAATGAAACATTCCAAGCCAACAGAGCCAAAATGGCAGAAGGACTGGCTTTGGCATTAGCCAGGAAGGACCAGGTATTTAAGTGTGGTACTGCCCAAAGCTCAGAAAAGATTTCACTTAGGGACCCAACTTAAAAATCATGACACAGACCTGATAAAAGTCTATATGACCTAGAAGGAAAGGGTTGCATATAAGTTCTTTAAGTATTCATTTGACCTTTTCTTAAGAAATCAGATTTGACAGTTTAATCATGAAATATGTCTAGAATGTGAGGAATTATTCTCTGTGTTTCTTTGTAAGATAGAAACAAAAAGTGATGTGTCCATAATCTACTAGTGAGCCTACAAAAAAGATCTCACGCTCTAAAAAGTTGTCCCCAACCCTACACCCCCCAAGCACCTGCCTCTTCCAGTATAATTACTGGACATCACTCACAGCAGTTCACATGGCCCTTCTGACCCTTTCTCCAAAATCAAGCATAGACAGAAGGGAACTCTTGATCCCCATAGAAGCAGCTACTGCAAGGTGCTACATGAATGGCAACAAAAGTTAAAATAAACCAAGTGTGGTGCATGTTTATAATCTCAACACTTGGGTTGATACAGGCAGACAAGGTATTTAAGGCCAGCCTGGTCCGTTTGAAACCCTGTCTCTAAAAAAGAAAGAGGTGGGGAATAAATTAATTAATACAAAACAAAAATATATATATACAAGGGAAAATAATATTATAAGTAACTATGGGGTATGTTTTATTTGATATAGTCATAGTGTTTTAAATTGGTTTAAACATCAGTGTTTCATAATGATAATCCTGTAGATAAATGGTTAGTTTGTTTTAAAGTATAAATATAAAAGCATCATCTACTACTACTCAGTAGATAACTATGGTGTGTGAATGTATGTAAAATGAGAAAAAATCAAAAAATAGTATATTGTTTTCTAGCTATTGTGATTGGACCTTTTGTACCAATGTTATTTTCCTTGAATTCTGTTTTTTGAATGAGGAGTCTAATATCCCCTCTCCTTTGTCATTCACCAGAGAGCATAACACATATTGGAAAATTAAGCAAGAGAGCAAACAATTTCCAAATACTCTTCTTGGTCTTACTTCCCAAGACTTTCAGTAAATTGATGTCTAAACATCAGCCATGTGACCCAACTCAATAGATTCTAGCTGCCCACTCTCAAGAAGTAATAGCAGTGTTCCTGGAAGACACGGAAGAATAGCAGGGCTTGAATGTCCTACTGAGCACACACCTACAGACACCTGCAGGCTATATTGTATTCTAGAATTTTATGTAAAATTCATTTTCCTTTTTTGTTGTTTTCTTTAAGGACATTTAACATTCTGTTTGTTTGTTTTTGTTTGTTTGTTTGTTTGTTTTTGAGATAGGCTTTCTCTGTGTAGCCCTGACTGTCCTGGAACTCACTCAGTAGACCAAGCTGGCCTCAAACTCAGAAATCTGCCTGCCTCTGCCTCCCAAATGCTGGGATTAAAGGCGTGTGCCACCACTACCCGGCTGACATTTAGCATTCTTAATATTGAACAAATTCTATGGTATTTTTTGTTTATCTATGTTATTGTGTGTCATTCCTTTTGTTGTTGATTGATGACTTTTAGGTGCAAGTTGTTTTCTGAAAGTCTTAGTGCAGATTCTCTTCCCTGGAAAACGCACTTCTCCTTTTGTTTTGTTTTAGGAATGGTCAGAAAAGATGGAACAGCTTGAAAAGGTCAGTCACTTTTGTTTTATGCATGCTGGCATCATCTGTGGGGTTTAGCAACCATTTTCTCCAGCCAGCACTAGTTGATAAAGGCCCATAATCCCAGCTACTCAGTAAACTGAAGCAAGAGAATTGCAAGGTCAAGGCCTGCCCTGGCTTTGACCAGAGTGAGTTCAAAACCAGCCCTACCAACTTTGTAAGATTCTATTCTTTATTTAAAAAAAAAAACTTGTTAAATTCTTATGTGTTATTTTTGTCTGTGGGACACATACAGGCCAGAACAATTGGACCCCTTGGAACTAGAGTTACATAGCTACTTGCCTTAGTTCCCAGGTATTGGGAACTTTTCTGGAATAGCAATAAATTCACTACTGATTTAGCCACACCTCAAAATTCTTTTTTGTTTTGTTTTGTTTTGTTTTTTTGAGACAGGGTTTCTCTGTGTAGCCCTGGCTGTCCTGGAACTCACTCTGTAAACCAGGCTGGCCTCGAACTCAGAAATCCTCCTGTCTCTGCCTCCCAAGTGCTGGGATTAAAGGCGTGCACCACCACCGTCTGGCTCAAAATTCTTTTAATGTCAGAAGTGGGAACTGGCAAGGTGGTTCAGTGTGTAAAGGTACTTGCTGCCAAGCCTAAAGCCTATGTTCAGTCTCTAGAAACCACATGGTAGAAGGAGAGAACCATCACCCACAACTTGTTCTTTTATCTACACATATATACCATGGTAGACACAAGCCCATGTTCGCATAAACATACACATACATACACATACACACACAAATAAAAAAACATTGATAAAAATAAATCTCATATATTGTGCCAAAATGAGACTGTTCTCCCTAGTACCCAGCTTACAGTACTAGTTGCAGCAGTCCTTGAAGCAGGACACTAGGTGACTGGAATAATTTTAATAGCCTGCCTCTTCCTCCTGAATGGGCATGCTGGATATTCTTTGCTGGCTCTTCCTGTTGTACTCTCTACCCTCATCCATTTCCTTATTTACCCGAAGGCCAAAGGCTGTTGCATTTAACTGGGCTTAGAGCCCTCTGGCTTTGAGTGGCCTCTTGAGAACAGGAAGAATGACGGTGGAAAGAGAATAATTCAGATGTTTATTCCCCAACTTTGCCCAAATGGTGTTCCTTGGATTTCCTTAATCCTGTGACCAAAACAATTAAGCTTCCGTTGGACTTCTGGTTCAGATGGACACTTAGAGATGGTTTTTCTTACAATCTCTCCCTCTTTTTAGTGCTTTTTTTTTTTTCCTTCACAGGTAAATTGGTTCTGCTTCCTGTTTGGTCGTAGGCCTTGATTGACCCTGTAGTCACATTGGGAATGCTGCCTGACAAAACTAGGGGAACCAGAACTTTGCTCAAGGATTAGCACTGAAGAGATAGGAGAGCCTCTTGACTAAACAAAGATGATATTCTAGGACCACTGATCAATGGGCTACATAGGCAGCTAGTTGCTTCATAGCAAAACCTGTCTCAAAATAATGTCTAGAGACTGGAGAAATGGGGAAGGCACTTGTGGCTAAGCCTGGTGACTTGAGTTTGATCCTTGAAACCCATAAGTTATCATTTGACCTCTACCCATATGTTGTGCCAGGTATGTGTGTGTTTACAATCACACAGTTTAAAAACTAATTTTAAAAGTTCTGCTTGTACAATACAGATTTCTAATACTTGAGTTGCCTAAGTTGGTATCTTCTTCTTACAGGATAACAGATTTCTAACATCTCAGCTGCAAGAAGTAAAGAACCAAAGCTTGAGCCTTTTTCAAAAAAGAGATGAAATTGATGAGTTAGAGGGATTCCAGCAACAGGAAATCAGCAAAGTAAAACACATGGTAGGTGTTTCAGTTTTAGAAGTTCAGTAATAGTACCAATGAGCATTGAGCCTTTGTGCCTCAAGAGACTTGCAAGACTGTAAACACCCTCATAGTCTTTGTTATTAACAACATTGAAATGTTTTCAGGTTTATTAAAAGTAGAAAAGTTCTGCCAGGCAGTGGTAGTGCACGCCTTTGATCCCAGCACTTGGGAGGCAGAGGCAGGCAGATTTCTGAGTTCGAGACCAGCCTGGTCTACAGAGTGAGTTCCAGGACAGCCAGGGCTACACAGAGAAACCCTGTCTCGAAAAACCAAAAAAAAAAAAAAGTAGAAAAGTTCTATTTGAAATGTATCTTTTTTACCTTCTGTGTTTTGTTTTGTTTTTTTAAGGACTACACATTCAGGCCAATTCTCATCTCACAAAAATGTCATTCTCTTTTTTTCTTTCTGTGTGGTGTGTGTGTGTGTGTGTGTGTGAGAGAGAGAGAGAGAGAGAGAGAGAGAGAGAGAGAGAGAGAGAGAGAGAGAGAGAGAGAGAAACAGAGACAGAGACAGAGACAGAGAAGGCAAAGCATATGCCACAGCTTGTGTGTGGTCAGGAGACAACTTTCAGGAATCCATTCTGTCCTTGCAGCATGAAATCCAGGGATTGAATTCCGGGAGTAAAGCTTGTGAACCAAGTTCATTTACCCACTAAGCCATTTCAATGGTCTGACTATCTGTTTAAACTATGTTTTTAAGCAGTGGCCTAATGGGACATTATGTCTTCTTATCAGCTTTTAAAAAAAGAAGAATGCTTGGGGAAGATGGAGCAAGAATTGGATGCACGAACCAGGGAACTTAATCGTACTCAGGAGGAGTTGGTGACTTCTAATCAGTTGTCATCTGACTTAAACCAGCGGCTAGAAGAATTGCAGAGACACTACTCAACGCTGGAAGAACAGAGGTTCTTGCTTGGTCTGTGGGGCCCTTGGGAGAGGTGTTGGTGTAGCATTGCTAAAGCCCACCCACATGTCCCCATTGCTGATTACAACTTTTTTTATCTCAGTGCTGGCAAAGGCTTCTGGACTTATCCTTACATGCCTAGGCCTCAAACCCTGTACTCCATCACAGCACTGACTGACTCTCCCTCCCCTGTGTAGTCCTACTAAGCACTACAATCTGATTTGAATTGTAAAGTTACTGAATACTCAAAGACAGAATTCATTGCTTAGACTTGGGTGGCCTTCCTGCTTCTGCTTCTGAAAGCCAAGGAGCCTTTTCACAGAGATAAACTTAGTGTGGCTGTAATAATAACACTTGCAGCCTGAAATATAAGGAGTCATGTGCATTCTTCCTTTGGAGAGTAATAGAGGAAATATCAAAATTTGCTCATTATCTGCTTTCTTTTAATGAAGAGATCACTTGACAGCTTCAAAAGCAGGTGCAGAACATAAGATTGTAGTCCTGGAACAAAAGGAACAAGAGCTCCAAGCAATCATCCAGCAGCTTTCCATTGACCTACAAAAGGTAAAATCAGAAACATGAGCAGGGACTTCCTTCTGTGTCCCACAGGTCTACTTCCTGTTCTAGCCAAATTGTACTCATGGAGAGCAGCTACTCAGCTTCCCAGGTTGCTGAACAGAAAACATGGTATTTCCAGATGTGGTGGTACATACCTATAGTCTAGGAACTTTAGAAGCTAAGGCATTTGAGATTGGTTTTGAAAACAATGTAAGATTCCCCACTTCTTTCTCTCTTTCTTTCTCTCTCTCTCTCTCTCTCTCTCTCTCTCTCTCTCTCTCTCTCTCTCTCTTTCTTTCTTTCTCCCTTTCTTTTTTTAAAGAAGTGGAAGAGGTGAAGGGGGAAAAGAAAACATATCCTAACAGGAATTCTAAAAACATAGTATTGGGCTGGAGAGATGGCTCAGTGGTTAAGAGTACTGTGTGGTCTTCCAAAGGTCCTGAGTTCAAATCCCAGCAACCACATGATGGCTCACAACCATCTGTAATGAGATCTGACACCCTCTTCTGGTGTGCCTGAAGACAGCTACAGTATACTTACATATAATAAATAAATCTTTGGTTTTTTGTTTTTTGTTTTTTGTTTTTTGTTTTTTTTTCAAGACAGGGTTTCTCTGTATAGCCTTGGCTGTCCTAGAACTCACTCTGTAGACCAGGCTGGCCTCGAACTCAGAAATCCACCTGCCTCTGCCTCCCAAGTGCTGGGATTAAAGGCATGCTCCACCACCGCCCGGCCATCCTTATTTCTTAAGTAGCTGGTGCCTTACTATAAAAAAGGGTGCAGCAAATCCAGATCCAAAATACACAGTCCTCATAGCCAGCAGCTACCTTTTTATCTTCCATGGAAAATGGCAAGTTCTTCCCTGAGGCCTACTTCCCTGTGGCTCTGCTGGAAACTCATCAAGGGGTACAAAGATGGAAAGTAGAAGAAATGGCTTTCTCCCCCCCCCCTTTTTTAATTTTTTTTTTAATTTATTTTCTTGTTTTTCATTTTTTTTTTCTTTTTAAAGAATTGTTTGTTTCAAACAAGGTTGTACAGCTTGTTGGCATGTGCCTTAACCTACTGAGCCATATCATCCATATATATACACATATACTGTACATGTACTGTGCAGTCTTCATTGCACACCATAAAAGGCCATCAGACCCCATTACAGATGGTTGTCAGCCACCATGTGGTTGCTGGGAATTGAACTCAGGACCTCTCGAAGAGCAGTCAGTGCTCTTAACTGCTGAGCCATCTCTCCAGACCCCTAATTGTTACTCATATGTGCATTTGTGTTATGTGTTCATAAACTTGTGCCATTGCGTACATGTAGGAGTCAGAGGACAGCCTTCAGGAGTCAGTTCTTTCCTTCTGTCATGTGGGTCCCATAGATTGAATTCAGGCTGTCAGGCTTAGCAGCAGATGCCTTTAACCCACTAAGCCATCTCACTGGCCCATGATGGTAGGTAGCATTGCTAAGAGTAATGGCAAGTAGAGGTTGGACAAACTTAAGAAATGCTGAGGGGACTAATAGAATTGGATATCTTTGCTTCTGGCTTGAGTATCTGAGTTGCTGATACTACCAGTCACTACTTAGAGAGCATTCATTACAGGAAGGTCAGTAGTACCAGGGTGGTGAGAGAGTAGGTTTTTATTGTTGTTCTTAATAGCCACATATGACTTCATCAACTGTACAGATTTATAAGAGTAAGAATAAGGTAGAACATGTTATAAACTGCTGACACCTTGTATATGAATTCTTTAGGCTAAGAGAACAGTATTTCTCTAAGGCTTCTAGGTGTCGTTCACTGTTCCCGCTCATCCTTTCTCCCTTCAGAAATAACCACAAGTTGGCCATAG
The DNA here is from genome assembly GCA_019843815.1 of Montemys delectorum. Lineage (NCBI taxonomy): Eukaryota > Metazoa > Chordata > Mammalia > Rodentia > Muridae > Montemys > Montemys delectorum. The sequence continues at coordinate 44,102 of JADRCD010219634.1, forward strand.
TGGTACACACTCTTAATTCCAGCACTCAGAAGGCATGGGCCAGTCTAGGTCTATATAGTTAGACCCTGTCTCAAAAACAAAATCATCATCATCATCATCTAGCACAGCTATAGATTGTTTTAATTCTTGCTTTATTTTATATTTTCACGATATTTGCTTCCTATACAATATCTTCATTTGTTCTCATTTTTCTTAGTATTATATAAATGAAATCATTCTGTAAGTATTCTAAACCTTGCTATTTTGTTTTATTAAGACAGAGTCTCACTGTGTAGTTCTAGCTGCCTAGAACTCACTATGTAGACAAGGCTGGCCTTCCATTCACAAAGATCCACCTACCTCTGCCTTCTGAGTGCTGGGATTAAAGGCATGCACCACCGTACCCCACTTATATCCCCAGTCTTAGAGTAACTTTTATTTTAAGCTCATACCTGTGGGGCTTAGTGTGGCTAAAGAGTAGATGAAGAGGAAGACTTAAGCAGGTTTAGCTGCAGAGACTGTATTTGGTAGCATTTCCATTAGTCTGCCCCAGGTGTCAAAGGCCTGATATACACAGCCAGACTAAAAGCATCGAAGTATGCGATCCATAAGAAGAGTAACTGAAGCTGGGCAACTGATTCTGTGTTCTACTTAACCAACACAGTAACTTGTGTAAGATGACTGACTGGTCTTCGATGGAATGGGTCAACATAGTGTTTCTCTAGTTCAAATTATTATGCAGCAGAACAAGTGCAGGCTTGAACCCTGAAGACCAGTTTGAATCTTTACTGTGTTGCTGAGAGATGTCTCGTTTTTTGAAACATAGACACAATGAAGAGTGTGATTGTAAGGACTAGAAATAGTGGAAAATGCTTGCATGTTTGCATACTGGAGCTACTTCTGTTGCTACTGTGGCTGAACTATGCTTCTTGCAAGTATTTCTATTACACTGGTTTGCATTATAATGGGAGAGGTTTGGGCGAAGCTGCTTTCCTTCCTGTCTTAACATTCATCTTTCCTGCCTTATCTGCTTTCTGAATATTGCTATTTACCTCAGCATTAGCCTTTCTGGCCTCTTCCACCCAGTTCCTGGCTTGGGTGAACTTATATGCTCTTTACATATGTTGTCAGTTCTACTAAATAGCTCCAAGGGAGGAAGGATTTATTTTAGGTTACAGTCTATCTTAGTCAGTGTTCTATTGCTGTGAAAAGATACTATGACCAAGGTAAATCTTACAAAAGAAAGCATTTATTTGGGGGCTTGCTTACAGTTTCAGATGTTTAGTCCATTATTATCATGGGAGGCAGGGAGCATGGTAGCATGCAGGCATGCACTATACCTTGTAATATTTTCAAATAGTTCCACTCCCTTGTTACTAAGCATCCAAACATATTAACCTATTGGAGCCATTCTCACTCAAGCCACCACATAGTCTATTATTGAGGAGAAGTGAAGGTGGCAGGAACTACAAACCACTTGTCACATATCCACAGCCTGGAGCAGAGAGGAAAGAATGTATACATGCTCACTTGCACTTAGCCCCCTTGACTTAAAGCCAGGGACTGGGCTGGGTTTTCCATATCATTGTAATCGAGACAACTGCCCTAAAAACATGCCCATAGACTAATCTGATGTAGATGGCCCCTCACTGAGACTCGATTCCAAGGTTGTTTTAGATTGTATCAACTTGAGAAACCAACACACTGCTCTTTACCCACAATGCTGTTTCCTCTCCTGACTCTGCACCTGTACTTACCTGTTTAGGAGGCCTAGTCTGAACATCTCAGAGTTGATTCCCTACTGCCTTTACTTTCTCAAGCACTTTGTATGCCCATGTCTTACAGGATGATTATGTTGCTGTATAGTTAGTTTAGTTAGTTGTGTGAGTAGTTCATCTGCACTTCGAGAGATCAGACTTCTTGGTTTTTGGTTTGGTTTGGGTTTTTTTTGGTTTTTTGTTTTGTTTTGTTTTGTTTTGTTTGTTTTTGTTTTGTTTGTTTGTGTTTTTTGACCTGTAAATTTAGGAAAGCAACAGATAATGTTTAATCCTGACAAAAGTTTTTTAAATTGTGGGGTTGTGAATCCATTCTTCAGAGTCTTCCCACATGTTGAAGTCTGGCAACCTGTACTCTTTTGGGAGAAGAAAATGGGCATCCTCAGTGGATGAAGGACCACCACAAGATCTTCGTGCTTGTGTATTCAAAGATTCTTGGATTCTTAGATCTGACATTGAACAGCATATGATGATTGGTAGTGATGAAAAGAACCAACTCCTGTTCTGTCACCATCATCACTGCATTCACTGACAGAATGTCAGGCTGAAGTGTACACCGTTGTTCTGAGGCCAAACTGATAGTCACTATGGCCCATTGGTTCCTGTCATTTGTTTCAGAAATTCTCTTGCTGTCCTTAAAGCAGTTATCTTGGCTTTCTCCCTCTGTACCCAGAATATCATTATTGGTTTTTGGTTTGTGATGTTTGTTTATTGTCAGTGCTAGGGATTGAATCCAGGGCCTTAGGAGTGTGATTCCAAAGACCATTTCAGGGACACTGGGAACTTCTTTACTAGGATTGGCCTTGCTGCCTCTACCAGACCATAGGTACTTCAATTGGTTATCATGCTTGCTTCTTATTGCACTAGGTTTCTTCGCCTGGTGCTTGCTTCTTGCTGTGGTAGCTCTCCTTCTTTAAGATTGCTGGTTCTGATCTGGCATCTCTGTCCTGATTTTCAAGGAAGCTTTCTTGGTTGTATGTTTTTCTGTGATGTGATTGAACCCAGAATTTCAGGGAAACATGATACAGCAAGGCAAGGAAGAGAGGTAAGAGGGCTTATAGTCTAAAGAGAACTTAAAGAATGACTCTGCTTTCCCCTCCAGGTCACTGCTGAAACTCAAGAAAAAGAAAAAGTCATCACACATTTACAAGAGAAGGTTATATTCTTGGAGAAGAGACTAGAACAGAATTTATCAGGAGAAGATCATGTACAAGAACTCTTGAAAGAGGTAACGTCTGCTCATGCTGACCAGTGTTAGAAAGGCTTGGAATTGCCTATGTTCTGAGTTTCTGATCTGGAGGGTTAGATGAAAGTTCTCTGCAACTTTGTATATCTCTTTTGGGCCCCAGACTTCTGGGGTCAAGCCATCTTTCTTCCTAATTTCCCTAGTAGTCAGGATATACCACAGCACTTGGCTTATTCAACTTTGGATTGAAATAAAAATAGACTTAGCTAGGAGGTAATGGCACACTCCTTTAATCATAGCACTCAGGAGGCAGAAGCAGGTGGATCTCTGAGCTCTAGGCCAGCCTGGTCTACAGAGTGAGTGTCAGGACATCCAAAGCTACATAAAAAACAAACAAAGAAGCAAGCAAAAATAGCCTTATAGTGGTAGACAATGTGTCCCAATTCTTAGATTGCCTGCCTGACTTGTACAAAGCCCTGGATTTAGTCTCTAGCACTTTATTAAACCAGGCGTGGAAGTACATGTCTGTAATTTCATAATATAAAAGATAGAAGCAAAAGTTTAGGGTCATCCTTGGCTATATGGTGAGTTTGAGGCTAGCCTAGGCTACATGAGACCCTGTCTCAAAACAAAAACCAGTCTTCATGTCTCCTATGTTGTTTCTCAGAGAAGGAGAGAGCTTTGTTTACAGGACACATTGCATCCTGACCATATGATGATTGATGCTACCCAGACTGTCTTGTCTTGCTTCCCTGTTCCCTTCCCTACACTTTCCCCTCTTTCTACTGGCAAAGAAAATTATGAAATCCTTTAGCTTGAATAAAAACTGCCTTGTATCATAGGTTTACCTTGTCTGGGGGAGCTTTTGAGCTGACTGACGTTACCCCATAGTAGAGATAAACTTTTTCTCCTCTTTGTAGCCCAGTGATTAGCCTCATCATGAAAAAGTTGTCAAAGCCATGTGCTCTGAGCCTATCCTAGAGTAGATTCCACTGTCTATCAAGCCAAGCTTCTGCTCGTCTCCAGCCACTACAGTACTGTAGGACTCCCCAAAGCACTAAATAAAGGTGCATTGAAGTCCCTAGGCTGGCCACCCTATAGCAGTCTCTCCTTCACTCTCGTCACTCCTATGAAACTAATCTTCTCCAACTGTATTTCTGATCATATCACTCCCTTGAATACTTTCCACAATTCCCTTAAACATCTACATTGAGTAGAAGATGTAAGTTGGTTTCCAGAGGTAAGCATCTATGTTTGTATCTTATCTCTAGTCACTGTGACTTGAAACTAGTCAGTTAATCTTTGTATTGTCTTCTCTATAGAATTGGGTTTATTATTGTGTCAGACATGATGAAATACGAATACAAATTGGAGCATAGAATTATCATTATTGTTCCATAATCAACTATTATTAAAGAGTAAAGGAGAATTACTTGGGAGTTTATTTAAAGCATATATCTCTAATCCTTTTCCAAGAAATTCTGACATCAGCAAATATAGACTAAGACCTCACATTTACCCAGCCTCCTCGGTAAAGTTAATGCCAGGTTTTGCAAGAAGCAATTGAAAAATTGCTGCCTGCAAAATAATGCAAAACTTCCCTTTGCAACACTAAAGAATTCCTCATTATTTAGCCCTTTTGCTGAACATCACAGTCTCGATTCATTAGCCTAAGCCCATCATTGGAAACAGGATCTATGTGGCCCTGGCTGGCCTTGAACTCACTGAAATCTTCCTGCTTCTGCCTCCTGAGATTAAATGTTTTCCACCACCATGCCTGGCTTCTAGTGTATGCTTTTGTTGTTAGTTATGTGTCCCAGCTGTAGAAACAAAAGACTGTGCCAAATTTATTTGTCTGTCCTCTATATGTGATTACATCTACTTTGCTGATGGTTTCATCTATTTGTGCCTAGCACAAATGTTATAGCATCAGTAAATATTCATTAAATGTGGAAACAACCCCTTCCTCTTATTTACTTTTTAAATTACAGAAAACAGTTGCCGAACAGAATCTGGAAGATACTAGGCAGCAGCTCTTGGCTGCCAGGAACAGCCACACCAAGGCACTTGACCTCCTGGAAACTCGGGTACTGACTTTACTCCCAATATTTGCTATGATGTGTAAAACCTGGTTGGATAGTGGTTTAGCTAAAAAGTTCCTTGGTCAGAGTATCTTCATTCCCAAGAACTATGTCTGCTAGGATGAGGTAGTTGTTTTGTCCACTCTAGACCCCAACTGTATTTTTTTTCTTTTTTCTTTTTCTTTAATTATTTCTTTATTTTATATATATTGGTGTTTTGTCTGCATGTATGTCTGTGTGAGAGTGTCATATCTTGGAGTTATGAGCTGCCACATGGGTGCTCAGAATTGAACCTGGATCCTCTGCTCTGGAAGAGCAGTCAGTCCTGTCAACTGCTGAGTCATCTCTTCAGCCCAAGTACATTTCTGATCTCCCAGCATGGATCTTACACAGTCTTGTTTCTTTGCCAGTGTAGAGAATATAAAGTGATGGTTCATTGTGTTTGCGGCTGTGGTTACTAATGAGTTTTCACCTATTGCTTCATCTTCCTGTTAGCCTCTAGGGTTTCTACTTTTGAATTCTCTACATATCTTATACCTATTTTTCTTTGGCTGTTTCAGTCTTTTCTTTTCTTTTCTTTCTTTCTTTCTTTCTTTCTTTCTTTCTTTCTTTCTTTTTTTTTTTTTTTCCAAGACAGGGTTTCTCTGTGTAGCCCTGGCTGTCCTGGAGCTCACTTTGTAGACCAGGCTGGCCTCGAACTCAGAAATCCGCCTGCCTCTGCCTCCCAAGTGCTGGGATTAAAGGCATGTGCCACCACACCCGGCTGTTTCAGTCTTTTCTTAATTGGGTTATAGGATTTTGTTTCATATTCTAGTTCCTAATCTCATCAATGTTAGTCCTGAACCAGTCAGTGTATGTATCCCTTGCTGAACAGAAATTCTGAAGTTTGATATCACTTCTATCCTCTGTAGTCTGAAGCTCTATCTAAAGGCATCCATTCATGTTTCTAAGTCACAGAGAAAATTAATTGTACAATTTTGTCCACATAATAGAACTCTTGTTTACATTCGGACTGTCATTGTATGTGGTATTCAGTAAGAATCCAGCTTTCCTTTTCTCCCAGGTTTCGTAGCACTGTTTACCTAATAGTCAGCCCTTCCTCACTGTCACTGACCTAACGTTAGTACATACTGAGTTTTTCTAAACACATTAGATTGTCTCTACTTTTGCTAGTGTATCTCCATAGTGTGTAGTCAGTGTGTTAGCAGTATGTATCTCAGAATATGTGGTCTAAGTGAGTCCAAAATTCAAGGTGTGATCAACAATCCCACTTTTGGGACTCTTTCCCAAGGAAGTTATTGAAACCACACCAAATAATTTTGTGTGAAGACATTAATGACCACTTTATTTTAGATTGAAAAGAATGTCAAAGAGAACAACCAAGATGGCTCAGCAGGTAAAGGCACTGCTTCATCAGCCTGACAATCTGGGTCTGACCCCTGGGCCCACAGAGAACAGCTAACTCCACAGAGCTGTTCTTTGGCCTCTACAGCATGCTGTGCTGTGTGCATCCATGTACCATATGCATGCCACCACACACAGTCAGCAAAAACAATCCAAATACCTGCAGGTGAGCCTGTAGCCGTGTGGTCAGTAAAGCAGAAAGCACTCTTTGAGAAAATAATAATCTCAGATCAGAGTGGGAGAGCAAGGATGACAGATTATTTAAACTGTACACAAACTTTTTAAAAGTCATAAAGACTTGAAGAAAACACATTAAAGTGATATTGGTTTATAATGGGAGATGTGGCTCTCTTACTCATTTCTAATATAGGGTTTATGTAATTGTGGATTATGGAATTAGAGCTGGGACCTTATTCATTCTAGGCACTCTCTCTACCACTGAGACATTTGTGTCCCTGAGTTCAACTTCTTTTCTGGTTTGAATTTGATTTTATTTTCATTTTGTTTATTTTTTGATAGCTTCTTACTGTGTAGCCCAGGCTGGTCTAGAAGTTGCAATGATCTCCCTGTCCTTCCAAGTGCTAAAGTTTCTTCTGTGAACTGCCATGCCTTACCTGTTCTAAAAGGAGTGGGTTCTGGTTTGTTTGCTTATTTTTTAATTATTTTCTTATGTGTGTGGATATTTTGCCTAAGGGTTATGTTGGTGCACCATATGCAGGCCTAGTACCTGCTGAGGTCAGAAGAAGGCACCATAGAGTACTTAAAACTGGAGTTATAGCCCTTTGTAAGCTGCCATTTGAGTACTAGGAATTAAATCCCAGGACTTCTGAACTACTGGTAGAATAGCCAATGCTCTTAACCACTGAGCCAGATCTCCAGCCTCTTGTTTGGTTTGAGACAGGACTATATAGCCCTGGCTGACCTATAACTTTTATATATATATATATATCAGATTGACCTCAAACTCAAGGATCTTCATTCCTCTACTGAGATAAATGGCATGTTCCTTTTTTATTTATATATACATTTCATGTAAATATTCATACACACACACACACACACACACACACACGCACACGCACACGCACGCACTCCTGTAGCCTAGGCTAGATTCAAGCTTATTATGTAGTGAGGGATAGCTTTGAACTTCTGATCATCTGCCTCTGCCTAATGAGTGCTCCAACTATAGGCATGTGCTATTTATTATACTTTGTTTCTAGCGCTAATTTTATTTGTCTGTTGTTTTACTTTGTATTTTTTTCTTTTGTAAGATTTATTTATTTTATATATTTAAGTACACTATAGCTGTCTTCAGACATACCAGAATCAGATCCCATTACAGATGGTTGTGAGCTGCCGTATGGTTGCTAGGAATTGAATTTAGGACCTCTGGAAGAGCCGATAGTACTCTTAAACGCTGAGCAATCTCTCCAGCCCCCTGTCTCCCCCTCTTTTTGAGGGGTGGAGTTTCTGGTTTTAATTTTAAAGCTATGCTTTAAACCTGCTCAGTGAATAGAAAGACAGAACAAATACTTCTGTTTCCCCTCAGGTGAAGGACCTAGAGCAGAGTCTACAGGCTGCTGAAGAGCAGCTAAGCCAGAGTAGAGATGTTGTGGCTGGCCAAGAAGCCCAGATCCAGAATCTTGTAAGTGTTCACCATGAGCAGGCTCCAGTGCTTTCCATCAGCACCTTTGCAGATGCCCCAGATGTGCACAACAGTGTTCAACATGAACAGAACAAGGAATGGGGAGGTTACCCTTGAAGGGTCAGTGTTACCTAGAGCCATAGACTAACTGGTAGTTTCTACCCAACATCTACTTTTGTTGAGGACCCTGCCGTTTGTGGGTCCTCAAAAGTTCAAAGCTTAGCTTTCAGTCAGAGGTTTGGAAAACAGGTCAAAACCATGGGATGAGCTGGGTATTGTGACATAGTCCATTAATCCCAGCATTTGCAAAGCTGAAGAAGAGAGATCTTTCTGAGATCAAGGCCAGCCTAGTCTACATAGTGAGTTCTAGCCAGCCAAGCTTGCATAATGAGATATTCTCAAAAAACCAAAAAATGGGTTGAAGTATTTGTATAGCCATCACAGCCTGAGTGAGCAAACAAATTGGAGCTAGGGAAATAAAAGCAGCCAACATTGATTTCCTGTTTGTGGCAGCCCTAGCACTGTACAGAATGCTTTTCACTTACTCCTTATAGCATATTTAATAAATTGGCACTGTCCGTCATACTCATTCAGTAGAGGAGGTGAGCATAGAGGTAGCAAGACTCACATCTGTCATGCATAGCCCTGTTCTTCACCACCTCATTCTTCTGCCTCCCCCAGGAAAACCTCAGCCATAGATATCCAGTGAGTAGCAACAGAGGCCTATGTCTGAAGACAGAGTGTTGCTCAGCATACACCATAAAGGATATGCCAGTGACATGGCTTCAGTTTCCAGGGCAGGCCAGACCCAGCAGCAATATAGGTAGAACATGCAGGGGTTTGAACTCATACTAGGACAGCCAAGGTCAAAGGACAGTTTCTGTTAGACAGTCAGAAAACAGCCTGCCTCTGAAATCTTTGTGTCTTGCATTAACTGTTCTTATTTTACTGCAGATCACTACAAACCAAGAGAACAGCCTTTCCCAGCAGCAGGTTCTTGCCCTGGAGCAGCATTGCAGGGAGCGCATCCATACACTGGAGGCCCAAATTGAAGCTCTGGAACAAACACGGGTAGCTGACCAGATAGCCTCAGAGCAGGGAATGGTGAGTGGAGTGAGAGTCAGCACATTCAGGAGCACTGTGTCATTACAGCTGAGCAGAATGGTACCTCTCTAGGCTGGGGAACCACTTGAGAGGGCAGTTCACCTTTCCTATAAGGATTTAACCACTTAGGAGACTGGAAATAAAAAGACTTCTCTTTACAGAGATGTACAGCAGATGGGTTTTCCACAGGGACATCTTCTTGATCTCTGATGGTCTCCTTGGGTTTTTCTGAAATCCATATTGTTCCTTCCCTCCTCTATGATCCCTCTATGTGTCCTACCGTGTTAAGAGACATAATTTTCTTAAGGACCTAGAAGATGAGGATCATATCTGCTAGGCTCTACAACTGAGCCACTGTTCTACTCCTAGAGATTGTCAAGTTTTCTTCCTTGTCCCTACCTGTTGCTTACTCGATGCTTATGGTGACTGAAATAAAGGTAATTTCTTTTATGGAGGCCAGAGATTGTATAGGAGCTGTCTTCCTCAGTTGCTTTCCATCTGACTTTTTCAGATAGAATGTCATTAATTTGGCCATAATAGCTGACCAACAACCCCCAGAGTTCCACCAGGCTCTGCCCAACACTGGAATTACAGGTGTGCACCACCACTCCCAGCTTTTTCACATGGGTGTTGGGAATCTGAATTCAGATCTTCAGATTCAGATCATACCTTCCTAAGCACATTATCAGCTGAGCCATTTCCTCAGCCCAAGAAAGGTTATTTCAAAAGGACAATGTCAGAGAGATCAGACGGTGCCTATGAGAAAATATGGCAGGTAAGACCTATTCTTATAAGTGTTCTGCTCAATTTACAGCGGCAACTGCAGCAGGAAAATGTGGCCCTTAAAGAAAGCAGAAATGAATATGAACATTCCTTACAACATCACCAACTGGAACTAAAGAAACTAAAGGTATTTCTATAATAGAATCAGCTTTATAGAAGTTCCTATCTGTCCCGTATGTTTGGAATGCACAGGTGAAAGCCCTGCACTTACAGCAAAGAGGAAGTGGAAGTTGCTCCAGTTCCAGTGCTTCTGTTAGGTGTCCTAGTAGAGCAGCAGTGCTCTTAAACACAGCAATCTCTCCAGCCCCAGCACGCCCACTTTCTTATAGGCCCTCTAGGTTCCCTGGGCCCTTTACAATACCTTTGGGAGGTGAGTCATGGCAATTTTTTGCCCAGTTTGGTCCTGGTATCAAGTCTTTGCAGACCTTCTCTGTAACAATACCAGTGAGTTGCTTAGGCAATATTGGATCATGAAAAGCATGTATCTTGCAATCAGATTTTCTTCTTTTTTAACTAAAACTCAAACCCAGGGTCTTGTACATACCTGATAACCACTATAGTGCTAAATAATATATCAATCCCTGTCTGTATTTTTTCTTTGAAACGAGATCTGTTGTTGTTGTTGTTGTTGTTGTTGTTGTTGTTGTTGTTGTTGTTTGAGACAGGGTTTCTCTGTATAGCCCTGGTTGTCTTGGAACTCACTCTGTAGACCAGGCTGGCCTAGAACTCACTCTGTAGACTAGGCTAGCCTCTAAATCCACCTGCCTCTGCCTCCCAAGTGCTGGGATTAAAAGTGTGCACCACCACCGCCAGGCTGAGACAAGGCCTTAAGAAGTTGGCATAGGTTGGCTTTGAACTTTCTCTGTAGTCCAGAGAAGGGTCCTGAATTTGCAGTCAACCTGATTCATTTTCCCAAGTAGCTGTGGTTACAGGCCTGTACCATAAAGCCCTCACTGAAGTTAATTGTTTTGGTTTTTGTTTGTTTGTTCCATCAAATATCTGAGCGTCCTAATTGTAAGCACCATGGAAGATGTTAGTATATGTCAACAGGCAGTCTTGGAGCATATAACTAGAAAGTAAACTAGTTGCAAATACTAGCAAATGCTATGAAGAAAACGAAGCCTTGTGAAGGACAAAGGAGGAAAAGGAAGGCTTTGGTAGTATTACAGCCAGAGATGTGACCAGTGAGACCAGCAATGTAGACAGAGATGTGACCAGTGAGACCAGCAATGTAGACAGTTCAAGGAAGGGCTGGTTCAGACATAAGAAGTGGCTCTAAGAGACAAGAAAAAACTTCCTTCTGTTCAAAGAACTGCAGGAAGGCCAGTGTGGCCAGTGCTGAGTGACAGAGAACAAGGCTGTCAGGAGAGAGCACAGCAAGAATTTGAAAGTATAGTGCAAAGCCATTGTGGGGTTTGAGCAGAAGAGCATGGGAGATGTTTTGTTTTAAAGGGATTTCTCTATTTATAAGTAGAGGAATTTCTGAAAGGAAAGCTTTTAGTAACACGGACAGGAAAGGATGGTTGTATTAGTTGAGCATATGGAAGACACATTCAGATTCTGGGTGAATCTACTCATGGAACATTTAGGATTTGCCACAAGTGCAAGGCGAAAATGAGAGGAGGGGATTTAGAGTGACTTCTAGGTTTGATTTGTGAAACTCAGAGTTCCATGGCCTCAGCAGTGTTGACATTTTAGCTAAGATTCTTTTTGTGGGCACCTTATAGCAAATGTGCACTGTTGGACTCTTAGAGTATTTTGGTCTCTGTCTATAAATATCAGTAGCCAGCCCACTGATGACATCCAGAAATGTCTTTTGGGAACCAAAATTCCACCTGACTAGAGGGCTGGCCACTGAGGTAACTGATCACATAGAGATACCATTCACAGATGTCTAGGACATACCTAGTAGTTTTTTAACTGAAAAGTCTGGAAGTCAGGGCAGAGGTTTAAGGTAAATATATAAATTAGAAAAACAACACAGCAGCCTGGCAGTGGTGGCATGTGCCTTTAAATCCAGCCCTCGGGAGGCAGACACAGACAGATCTTTGAGCTTGATGCCAGCCTGGTCTTTAGACGGAGTTCCAGGACAGCCAGAGCTACAGAGAAACCCTGTCTTGGGGATGGGGGAAAGGAAAATGGTGGGGGGTGAGGGAACACATGAGAGGAAAGAAGAGAGGAATGAAGGAGTGGACAAGAAGGTAGGTAAGTAGGTATTTCTGGTCCAATAATGGTAGGTAGTGCAGCCTTTTTATTTCAGCTGATAGGAAGCAGAGAATCTCTTGAGCTTGAAGCTAGCCTGGTTTATATCACAAATTCCAGACCACCCAGCACTACATAGTGAGACTCTGTCTCAAAAACAGAAAAACAGCCAGGCACAATATTGGATACCTGTAATTTCAGCATTGGGGAGGACAGCCAGTCAAGCCAAATCAGTGAGTGTCAGGTTCAGTGAGAGAGCTTGTTTCAAAAGACAAGATGACAGGTGATTGAACTTAACCTCTGGCCTCCACATTCTCTCCCTCCCCCACCCACCCCCTCTCTTTCTCTCTCTCCTTTTTTCCCTCCCCCCCCCCTTACATATACACACATACACACATGATCATGTGTACATACACAAACAACATAAATGAAAACAGAATATATAAGTCTGTCATGAAAAAAAAAAGCATTGAGGCCAGGCAGTGGTGTCGCAAGCCTTTGATCCCAGCACTTGGGAGGCAGAGGCAGGCAGATTTCTGAGTTCAAGGACAGCCTGGTCTACAGAGTGAGTTCCAGGACAGCCAGGGCTACACAGAGAAACCCTGTCTAAAAAAAAAAAAAATGAAAAAAAAAAAAAAAAAAGCATTGAAACCTAAAATTGATTTTTTTTTTCTAATTACATTAATTTGGGAAGGGGGTATAGAGGTTAGAGCGCAAGTTGAGGAAGTTGTTCTCTGGTCCCAGGGCTTGATCAGATCATTAGGCTTGGTTGACACCTTTACTTACTTAGCCATCTTGCCAGTCCCTAAATTTGATTCATTGAAGTTAGTTAAATTGTTAAAACTCATAGATCAAGAAAAAAAGGAAATCAACACAAAAAAATGGCACAAATAACCAAAGTCAGGAATGAAAATGAAACATTACTGCATATCTTGCAGGCATAACATTATAAGAAATATAAACAACTAATTCCTAGCTATTTAGGGAGCTCAGGGTCAGCTAAGCTAAAGACCCTGTCTCAATAAAACAAAAGTAACAACAAAACACACCACAGTGTTTTACCAATGTATGTTGTAAAAGTAAAAACTTGCATGAAATTGCCAGGCAGTGGTGGCACATGTCTCTAATCCCAGCACTTGGGAAGCAGAGGCCGGTGGATCCCCGAGTTTGAAGCTGACCTGGTCTACATAAAGAGTTCCAGGACTCCACAGAAAAACCCTGTCAACAAAACAAAAATTATATGAAATTATGTGTAGGAGTGTATGCCATAGTCCACACTTAGAAGCTGAGGCACGGGCTGAAGCTAAAGGGCAGCCTTCCCTCTGTATGCATATCCTAATTCATAGTCATTTCCTCTGTCAAAGAGAGTGCTACAGGTGAGATTAAATGAAGGACTGAAACTCAAGTTCTTCGTAGGTTATTTGGGTGAGCCCTAAGTAATCAAGAGTCCTTAAAGAGTGAGGCAGAGACATGGTTCCACAGATGACAGAAAGCATGGTTGTGACAGCAGAAACAAGTAGAAGTGTTTTGTTTTTGTTTTTGTTTTGTTGGGTTTTTTTGGATTTTCAAAACAGGGTTTCTCTGTATAGCCCTGGCTGTCCTGGAACTCACTCTGCAGTGTTTTAGTTTTTGAGACAAGGATTCACATAACCGAGCCTTGCCTCACAAATCACTAACCAAGGCTGGTTTTGAACTTGTGATCCTCCTGTCTCCATCACCCAAATGCTAGAGTTACAGGCATGAACCACCGTGTTCAAATACCAGCAGAGATTTAGAGATGCTGCATTGCTGCCTTTGAAGGTGGAGGAATGGGCTTAAGTCTGAGGATTGTAGTTTTGAAAATTGGAGAGGCAAAGGAAGGACTTTGCTCCTGAGGGAGCATAGCCTATTAATATCTTGGTTAAGTCCTATAAGAAGAGCTAAGGATTTAGCTTAATTGGTAGTGTTTGCTCTACGTACACAAAGGCCTGTAGACCTACTAACATGATCAACCATGTTAACAAGTTCAAGGCAATGTGTTACAGTAGCTATAACAAACTAAGATATAGACAACAGAAGCTATGCTGTCTAGGTCATCATTTTTGGGTCAGTAAATAGACGAGAGGCACCACGGCCATTCGAATGAGAGCATATTCTAAGGTGATGTTCTCAGCCAGTTAGAAGCATTTGGTGAAACACATGGGTAAAAGCAGGAAAATGTTGAGTCAAAGGCCACCAATGCCACACTATGGGACCTTATCTCAGAACAAAATGAAAAGAGAAATTTTTTAAACATCTGTAAGAATGACAGCTTTTCGGTTGACTTACAGTTAGAACTGACTACTGTTGCTGCTGTCAACAGACATGCACAGGACATGACACTGAGCTTCCATTACCACAGAAGGCCTGTGGGTGCTTACTTCTCCATCAGCATCACTCACATTGAAATCCACAATTTTGGATAACAAATACATTGGCAGGGTTCTGATCAGGACAGTTGTTGCTTGTTGAGTATCTCAAGCCTAGACAAATTAGTCCTTGAAGGAAAGATTCTGAACTTATTTTCACACTTAGCTGATTTGATTCAGCAAGCCACACAGTTAAAAACAAGAGTCTTACACATTTGGAAGTGGCATCCATTTTTTAGAAAAAGAAATAGTACAGTAGGCTGATGAATAAAGTCTGTGATCCAACTACAGAAAGCAGACCCTGGATTATAAAACCATTTAGGATATTTTATGATTTTATTTTAAGACTTCTATCAAAAAAGGAAAAAAGATATTACAAAGGTGACAACCACAGGGGTATCTTTAGAGCCTGAGAGGAGGGATAACTTGAGGAAGTTAACTATTAAATTTAGATTTAAGCCTGGCGTGGTGGCACACGCCTTTAACCATCTTTAATTCCAGCACTTGGGAAACAGAGGCAGGTGGATTTCTGAGTTCGAGGCCAGCCTGGTCTACAAAGGGAGTTCCAGGACAGCCAGGGCTACACAGAGAAACCCTGTCTCAAAAAAACAAAACAAACAAACAAACAAATTTAGATTTAAAAAACAGTTACATATTTCTGCCACACAGACCTCACACCTGTGCTGGTGTGTGTAGGCAAGAGTTAGTGGATGGCTCAGTGGAAAACCGCAAGGTAGATGTAACTGCTAATTCAGAACAACAAAATCGCTGCTGCCAGTGCAAAAGGTTTTTCGTGAGGACCAGGAAAGAACAGCCTTCCCATCTTCCTGAAATGCCCCTGAGACAGAGGTTCAGACAGAGCCAGCTGACCTAGAGGGATAGAGGCAGGCAGATTTTGAGGTCAGCCAGTCTACAAAGCAAGTTCTAAGACATCTTTTGTGGGATAGCATTATTGAAATCAGTGAGTATTTCATTTACTTGTTTTTTCTACTTGGTTCTTGGTTCTTACTCAAAGTTCAACAGATCTCTAATATGCCTCTATCTGCCTTTCTCCCTTCTTCCTGTCTTTATGCATTTTTAAAGGACTGTAAATTGATGTATACACGTCTTTAGGATTTGTTGTTGTTGTGTTGTTGTTGTTGTTGTTGTTTTAAAGACAGGGTCTCACTCTATATTCCCACCTGGTTTGGAACTCACAGAGATCTGCCTGTCTCTGCCTCCCAGGCACTGGGATTAAAGGTGTTTATCACCATTCGGGTTTATTTTTATTTTTCAAAACAAGCTGTTCCCTGAACACCTTCCTCAGAAGTAAAAAGGCTCAACACCAGGTCATAGCTGCCATGTGTAGGAGGCCTAACAGCTCCTGCAAGATATAAGCCATGCTTACTTGGCAGGTGGAGTAGCAACCTGGAGTGTAATGACTGGGGGCTTATGGGGCTCTGAGACACTTCAGAGCTATGTTTAACCTTGCTATTTATGCCAATGTAAGTACTCACTATCAGAAATCCAGTGTGTGTTGGGGATGGGGGAAGGCTAAAACCTAGAGCCCTCTTTGTGCTAGTTACTACAGAGAAACCCCTAGCCTTGTTCATTTGCCTTTTTGAGACGGGGTATCTCCATGTAGCTCAGACTGGCCTGGGACTTAGAATTCTCCGCCTAAGGCTAGAGAGATGGCTCAGTGGTTAAGCACTGGCTGCTTGCTCTTCCAGAGGTCCCAAATTCAATTCCCAGCAACCACATGGTGGCTCACTACCATCTGTAATGGGATCTGATGCCACCTTCTGGTGTGTCTGAAGGCAGCTACAATGTACTCATATGAATGAAATAAATAAATCTTTAAAAAAAAAAAAAAAAGAAAGAAAGAATTTTCAACCTAGACCCCACCCCCCAGGCACTAGGACTACAGTATAGGTCTGTGTTTCCATACCTGGCCTACTTTCTCTTTTTAAAATGGAAATGGTAACCTCTGACCCCAGGAAGACTATTTTGAGGATCAAGCATGACTACAGAAGAAAAGTACCAAGGACAGTTCCCCAGCATGCATTTCCCCCCCCCCTCACCTTTGTGCACCAACCTGCCTTCTCAGACATATTTTCTAGACACCAGCCATCTTAAGCATCTCTCTAGATTTCCCCAAAAAAACATCCCTGAAGCCAGGCAGTGGTGGCACACGCCTTTAATCCCAGCACTTGGGAGGCAGAGGCAGGTGGATTTCTGAGTTCAAGGCCAGCCTGGTCTACAGAGTGAGTTCCAGGACAGCCAGGGCTACACAGAGAAACCCTGTCTGGAAAAACCAAAAAGAAAAAAAAAAATCCCAGAGTAGGCAAAGCATTCTTACCAAGCCAGAATGTCTAACTCCTTCCCGTGCCAGCAGCCACATCCTAAGCCCACATTTCGTACTAAGAGATGATCAGAGGATTATGGCAAGGAGTCTTGCACAGTGTACTTCTGGGTCTCACCTTTAGCCTCTCAAGTTCAGGTACCAGTTGTCTTTTTCTGCCAGAGCTAGACTCGCTGTGAAGACAACTAACTTAAAGTAAGCAGCATGTCATGGCCCTGTAACTGACCCAAGGGAGAGTTGTTAGAAAGAGACAGGGAGCCCACAGATCCAGAGAAACTGATGGTCTTCTTTCTCCTTTGGTGATATTTTGCTGGCTCATCAATGTAGACAGCTTCCTATGTTGGGGATGGACATAATGTCAACTCTAATCTTGGAACTTTATAGGAGGTCTTCTTCAACTTAGCTTTAGAGTATAAAGAAGAGCCCTGATAGAAAAGACTCTTGGTTGTTGTTCTTAGTGACATAACCACCTATTAGCCAGATTAATAAATTAAGGAGAAGAAATGCTATGATAGGATAGACTTGAATCATATGCCACAAAATTAGGGCATTTTTATTGACAGCCCAACCTTTGTCATGTAAAGTCTCAAAGTGGGAATGGAATACAGAAACAAAGAGCTTACACAGAACCCACGGGGTTCTGAGTAGTCAGAAACAGCAGGTATTACTTCATGTTCTCCCCAGGGCATCTTCCTGACCAAGTGATCAGGACCTGAGAGGTTGTACTTTACACTTGTGACTCTTGACAAGCATGAACATACTCTCAGAGGAGGGCAGTGATAACAGTCCTGTGCTGCAGAAGTGCTTCCAGTCAGCTAGGGGACTAATGTTCCTGCTCGCATTGAAGATGCTTGAGGTAGGACAGGCTGGTATCTAGAGTCCCTGGACTCGGGTCCTGCTGGGTTTGGCTCTCAGTCTGGCCCTGCCACCAGCTAGTACTGGAAGCTGAGGCAAATCTCTAAACCTCTTGGGGTGTCTGTTTTTACTCTTTAAAAATGGGCTTATGGGCTGGTAATATGACTAAAGCAAATAAAGGCCTTGCTACCAAGCCTCGGGCCTGAATTTTGTGCCTGGGACCCACATGGTGGAAGGAGAGAATTAGCTCTTACAATTGGCCCCTGGCCCTCACAGCCACACAATGGCTTGCTAACCCACACACATACACATACACACACAATAAATAAGCAAATGTAACTTTAAATTTTACATAGTATTATGGGGACTATAGAGAGGGCTCCGCAGTTAAAAGAACTTCTTGCTCTTCCAGAGGACTGAGTTCAATTCTTAACATTCAAGTCAGGTAGTTTATAATTGCCTAATCTGCAACTGCAGGGCATCTAAGGTCCCCTCTGGCCTCCACAGGTGACTATACACATATAACATATACTTACAGTTGCACACACAAAAATAATAAAAATAGATCTCATAAGAGGGCTTCTATGAATGAATCAGTGAGAGTGAATTCTTGTAAACTCAGCAGCTGCTTCATTACATTTCCTGTGACCAGGTTGTGCCTGTGAGCTTTCTTGTTCTATGTGAGTTTTATTAGGCCAGTTCTGGATATTGGATGGTGAGCTCCCAGAACCACTGGCCATCATTAATGTGCTCATTTGTGAGAATAAGTGAAGTGTCCAACAAGACAGTCATCAGAAGGATGCAAGGCAAATGGCCCTGCAAGTGGGGGGGTGAGGGTGGGGGACTGGCGAGGGGTTGTTGGGCTTCAGGTGACAGATACAGATAAGAAAGTAGACTGAGACTCAGTCACCTGTTTTTTGAATTCTAGGATGAATGGAGCCAAAGAGAAATTGTGAGTGTGGCAATGGCTCAAGCCCTGGAGGAGGTGCGGAAACAGAGAGAAGAGTTCCAGCAGCAGGTAGGTCCCTAACTGGCTACCAAGGTGTAGACCAGAGCCACGTTCCCCATGGTCTCACTGGCACTCTACCTCCTACTGTGGGCCATCCGAGAGACCCCAATACACCCGGGGTAAGCATGTCAAGAGTCTCTAGGAACACAGTCAATTGGAAAATGCCCTGTGACCTGTGGCTTACCAGGAGAAACTGTGACCAAGAAACCTTACTCCTCCCTCAATCTTCATGGTTACTTAGTTGTAAAACATTGATTAGAGAAAAGTCATCAGGGAACTAACAGTTTGATTCTGTCAAGCGGTACATCGCCACCTGCTATCCCCAAAGTAAGCAAGAAGTGTAGGAAAAACTGTATGTGGGGACAAACAGAGCACCTGGCTCTAGTTCTGCTGGCTAGAGGTCTCCAGTGAGTTCTTGACCAGTCTGAGGCCCAGTCTCTTCTGATCATACTTTCTGATACCAGCATGAGCTATGCAACAGGCTGGTGAAATGTGGGTGCTCAGAAAGGATGTATTGAAAGGCTAACAGAATATCCACACTCTGGGTAGCCCAGCACGGGCCAGCAGGGTAGTGAGGGGAAGCACCTTGTGCAAGGCAACTTAGGAGGATAGATCCCATCGCCGTAGGGTTATTCTAAGCTGCAGATGTAGTGAGGGGTTCTATTGGAGAGGGGATTATGTCAGCCCCTCTTATGCTAAGTTTCCTGCTAAGGCCACTGAGCTGACTGCCATTATAGAAGAGAAAAATCAGAGCCTGTGTGAAAAGGATGAGGCACTTCTCAAGAAGGAGCAAGAGCTTCAACAGCTGGAAAAAGGTGAGGAGTCAACCCCTGTCCAGCAAGTGTCATTAGTGAGCCAGCCTGTCACAAAGCAGTGTGCAGTCACTAGCTCACACTATACTCCACCACTCTAGGTCACAATTCTGCCCTGCTGCAGATGCACCAACTGCAGAGGGAACTAGAGGCATTGAAGACTTGCAGGGCCCAGGAGGCAATGCCAGCCACAACAGGAGAGGACCACCTGCCACTGCAGGGCCAGGAGCCACTTGTGAGAGTTCTCCCTTACTGGAGGGAGGGTTGCAGGGGGTGTGGGTAGAGTGCCTGCTCTGCACTGTTAGGGCCCTGCCTTTGCGGTAAAGGTGCTCAGCTGCCTAGGGGGCTTGAGACCTATAGGGCCATCTCTGTTGGCAGCACCTATATGGTGTGCGTATATGCCAATTGGTCAGCAAAAGTCAGTAGTTTGCCTGGCAGGTACTGGATGGAGTCTTCTCATGTGGGGCTGGCACTCTTTCATGTGTGTCTCCCCACAGACCTGCAGCTCACCCTCTGCCTTTGGTCCTGTTGCCACTATCCTGTAGGTCATTTCAAAAGCCATGCAGAATCCTAAGTATGAGCTTCCAGCTGCAGAAGGAACTCCAAATGGTGAGGTTGGAGTTATGGATCTAAAGCAGCTACAGAAAGAAAAGCAGGACTTAGAACAGCAACTTACAGAGAAAAATAAGGTGAGGACACCACACCTGGCTCGCTGTGCTGGGTCTGCTCTAGCCTAGCCCTCAGGCCAGTGGCCGAGCTCTTCCTCCTCATTGCTATTACTTCCTCCCCAAGTCTGCCATCTTTCCTGTAGAGGTTGGTGGTGGTTTTTTCATGGCTCTTTCCCCCACTCCATCCCTGGCTGTCCTGGAACTCTTCACTGTAGACCATACTGGCCTCAAACTCAGATCTACCTGCCTCTATCTACTGAGTGCTGGGACTAAAGGCTTTTGGCCTCACTCCTCAAACCTACACTGCTTACATCTCTCTCAGTACAAATTGCAGTCCATGCTGAATATAGTGACCCACACCTGTAACCCTGCACTCTGCAGACAGGTACAGAAAAGCAGGAAATAAGGCCAGACGGGGTTATGAGAAGCTTTCTTTCTTTCTTTCTTTCTTTTTTTTTTTTAAGATGTATTTATTTCTTTTATGCATATGAGTACACTGCAGCTGTCTTCATTCAGACACACCAGAAGAGGGCATCGGATCCTATTACAAATGGTTGTGAGCCACCATGTGGTTGCTGGGAATTGAACTCAGGACCTCTAGAAGAGCAGTACTGCTCTTAACCGCTGAGCCATCTCTTCAGCCTGGAAGCTTTCTTTAAAGACAGGTTTCGCCTGTCTTTTTTCAAGACAAGACCTCACTGTGTAGCCCTGTCTGGCCTAGAACTCACAGAGTTCATACCTTTCCAGTGCTGGGATTAAAGGTATATATATACCACCCCAACCTTGGGTCCTGCTTTCAAGGATGGCCATGGGGAAATTCAGTCATGGTATATGCGCCTTTAATCTCAGCACTCTGGAGGCAGAGGCAAGTGGATTCATCTGAGTTCAAGGCCAGCCAGGGCTCTGTAATAAAACCTTGTCTCAAAAAAGAAAGGGGGAGAAGGGGGTGAGGGAGGACAGGACTGAAATGGGGCTCAATAATAGAATATTTGACTAGCTAACATGCCCAAGACCCTGAGTTCCATCCCTAGCGTTACAAAAATAAAATGAAATAAAAATGGAAACCCAGTCCCAGAGTAAAGCATGGGCATCCCCTAGGGTTACTATCCCATTACAGATTACCACTAGGAAGCCAAGCGTAGTTATACGTGTCTGTAATACCAGTACTTAGGAGGTAGATATGGAAAATAGGAGTTCAAAGTCATCCTCCAGTACATAGCAAGTCTGAGGCCAGTCTGGTGTATATGAGACTCTGTCTCCCGGCCCCCCCCCCCCAACACAGAGAGAGAGAGAAAGGGGGGGGGGGAGGGGAAGAGGGAGAGGGATACACACACACACAAAACCACTGGGGAAATAGAAACCAGTGAAAATGATACATGAAAAAAAAAGCTGGCCATTCTCATGTCCACCTATAATCCTAGCACTGTGGATTTAAAGCCAGTCTGAGCTGCTTAGGAAGATCCTGTCTCAGAACGAAACAAAAAATTTCACTTTTCAGTACAAGAGTCAGAGCATAAACCCACTGATTAAATATAAAAATAAAGGGGCTGGAGAGAAAGCTCGGTAGTTAAGAGCACACTTACTAGAGAACCTGGGTTCAATTCCCAGCATCCACATGCCAGCTCCAGTCCCATGGCATCTGACACACCCTCAAGCAAAACATCCATACACATAAAATTAAGTTTTTTTAAAAAATGGAATATATTCTGCAGAGCCACTTACAGTAGCACTCTCAAAGTATATGAGTACTACCAATAGACTTGAGGACCTAGCACACAAGGTCAGATAGGGAGTAAACTGTCAAGAGAACAATAATACTGTGACCCCTCAGGGGCCTCGGAAAGCAAGGGGGTGGAACAGCAAGAAAGGAAGGCAGCTCAAGGGGTAAGGAGAATGAGCCTTCAGCGGGGCCTCTGAAGACCTAACTTGACACTTACAGCTGGCTTTGGGGTGGGTTACCTCAGATTATGAAGCAAATGCAGCAGAGGATGCTTGAACTTAAGAAGACTCTACAGAAAGAGTTGGTGAGTGCCCTCCACATAACTAGCCCTACACCCCCCACCCTAACTCCCATACCCTCCCTTGACTCTGGTCCACCCTGGGCTGCCTGGTGTGCTCTCTTAGTTGATTGCAGGTGTGGACTGGTGGGAGAACGGCCTTAGATCTTGATAAGTGTTCTTGTGACCATTTGATCTTGGGCAAAGGTCTGAGTCTGCCTTCTCCATACCTGCCTGTGTTCTCAAATAGATAGAAAAACATGACCTAGTTCACTCCTCTCAGTTGACTTCTAGTCAAAGGCCCTTTTACCCAGTGATGTAGACAGTCAGTCAAGGAGCAATAGATGATCACAGATGGGGCTGGAGAATCCCTGTGATCCTAGACCTAGCTTGAGGAGTTTGACACCGCACATCTCCCATTGCTTTTCAGAAAATCAGACCCGACAGTGAGCTTTTTGAGGTCCGAGAGAAGACAGGCCCTGAGATACCAAATATGGCCCCTTCTGTCACTAATAATACTGACCTGACTGATGCCCGAGAGATCAACTTTGAATACCTTAAACATGTTGTTTTAAAATTCATGTCCTGTCGAGAATCTGAGGTAAAGGCTTTCAAGCTGCTTTTCTGGGGTTGGGGGTGGGGTGGCTGTAGAGTTCTGCATGGCTTCCCTTTCAGCCCAGTTCTGCCTCTTCCCTCATCCTTCAATACTGACCTGCTGAGGGAAGTGGTTCCTGGGGAAATGTGGTTCCCTCTCTGAATTCCAGTCTGAATGCTGCTGAAGCTAGAGATCTATAAATAGTCTGTCCACCATGAAGAGCAGGCTAGGATGTTCTCTTGGCTCTCAGTCCCCAAAGTGAAAGATGACTTAAAGCTGGAGCTGCACACATCTCATCTTCGTGAACCAATGAAACAAGAATGCTGCCATTTAGCCTCTTAACTGCCTGCCTACCTGACAAGGCCTATGGCAGCAAAAGTGGGTTTTGTTTCAGGCTTTTCATCTCATAAAAGCAGTGTCAGTGCTGCTGAATTTCTCACAAGAAGAGGAGAATATGCTCAAAGAGACTCTGGAATATAAGGTGAGTTTCCCGGGTCTGCTGTTTCCATTGTTGGATGAAGTTGATCAAGCAGTTGAAAGAACATTCTTTAGCCTAATGTTCTTTCGTCTGTCACCACTGGACTTTGTTCATTACAGCACTTCATTGATGACACTTTTAGTTATGACTGGCACCTACACCCTGGGCTAGGGTGTAGCTTAGTGGTAAAGTGCTTGCCTAGTATGTGCAAAGTCTCAGATTGACCAATAGCACAGCAAACCCCATGAAATTGCTAAGGCACCTGGATAAATGCTATAATGGAGTGGGAGAAACCTCCTACGGTCCCACTGTCTTCTCATCAACTTTCTTTCTACAGTTCCTTTTCCTAAACCTGAGCTCTTGGCCCTGCACATTGGAAGCTTTTTGGTTCCTCCTCTTACCAACTGGGATAACTAAAAGGCCAGAGGCAGTTCTGCTCCCACTGCATGTAGTTGTTTCTCAGCTCAGAAACCTTTTCTGTTCCAAATGCAGATGTCTTGGTTTGGATCCAAACCAGCTCCCAAGGGCAGCATCCGGCCATCCATCTCCAACCCTCGGATACCATGGTCTTAGACCAACCCAAGGATAGAGCTACATGGGCTGAGACTCTTCCTGTGAAAAGAATATTGACACACCAGACTGGGTGGGTTTATACATTGATGTAACTGCAGTATTTTGTACAAGTGTCTAGACCGTTTACAAGACTTTAGGCCCACCTCCCTACAGACTGATAATGAACTTCAGAGGGAGCTAATTCTATCATAATGGTCATTAAGTGATTAGGAATCCTGGGCTCTGCCCAGATTTCCACAGTGCTGCTAATATCCCAGCTCTGGCCAGCTGCAACTGAGTCCTCTATCTTTTAACATTAGCACTTAAAATTGAAGTGATTGGCATGTCAGGTGAAAATTAATTATCAAGCAGAGGTAACATGACTGAAGGTGGAGATAGTCCTTTCATAAAAAGCCAACTCAAGGGTGGTCTTTTAGAGTCCCCTTCCACTAGCATGTCTGGGTTTTCATGCACTGTTGCCTCTCAAGAAAGTATTATTACACTTTGTTTCCCCAACCACCTAGAACTTGAGATGTGTCCATCTCATAGGTTACGGGGCCAGTGTGGACTGATGAGTATGCAACTTTCCAGTCCTGAGAAAACTAGCAAGCAGACGGAATGATCTCTACGTATAGCACCAAATACACTCAATTGCCTTCTTAATGAATGTACTCGTCTTGGATGGGTTGCTGGTAAACCATTTTAAAACTATTTTTATAGCAAAAGTTCTTCGCTATTCTAAACATGTCTTCTGTATTATAAAATCCATTTAAAAAGGAAAATGGAACTTCAAGACTTTCTAGTGCCAGGACACATGCCCCTTTGTAATTTTTCTTGCCTTCTGTGGTACCTGCTCTCTGAAGCAGTAGTTTCTCCAGCTTTGCTCTAAATACTTACATATTACCACTGAGCAAAATGCCAGTCACACTCTACTTAAGAACAACCTGCTGAGTTCAATGGAAGTAGGCTGTCCCTCTCCTGCCTTCGTTATTTCTGATGACACTACATTGATACATAGCACCCAGGCAGCCCAGCTGGCTGCCACACTTGATAGCACACATGCCTCCGTTTCAGCTGATAGAAACTTACGTTCATTTTTACACTTGTTCTGGATAAGCCACATCAGATGCCAAGGGAAGCCATTTGATTGAGTTTGATGAAAGCTTCATTAGCAAGTAAACTAATAATTGGAGCTTTTAAAGTTACTGTGTATCTAGGTAAACTTATGTTCTTCAGCTTAAAGTCAACATATGTATGTACTGCATATAATGTGTCATGCAGTTTTTGTAGCATTTGCCTTCTAAATCTAAGTCAGGATGGCATTGCTTTGGCTGTGGCTCTTCTTACAGAAGTTTCCCTTTAGGGTGCCACTTCCTATTTAGTGGGGACATGAAACCAGAGTCCCACTGTTATGTGATTTTACAGAGGAAGATGTAGCTTCTCCAAGTAGGATTCCTTCCCTTCCTTCCTCCTGTCCCAGGTAAGAAACTCCAGAGGACTGAGCAGTCCACAGCCCTCAGAAGGAGCTGCAGTTCCAGCTGTGGAAGCCCTTTCTACACCTTAGGTTTCTCAGGCCCTTGAGCTGGTGTGTCCATCTGTCTGACTGTC
>JADRCD010219636.1:0-23566 GCA_019843815.1 Montemys delectorum
AATCAAATAAATGTAAATAATGATTCCTAATGATTTTTTCCTATATTTATAGACAGAGCTTAACATAATCATCATCAGAAATATTTTCTTCAGCAAACAATGGGAGCAGATACAGAGACCTACACCCAAATATTTGGCAGTGCTCAGGAAAAAGGTAGAAATCTCAAAGACACCAGGAAAACAGGACCCATAGAATCAAAAAAGGAGTGCTCATTGGGGCTCAGAGACACTGAGGCAACAATCGTGGAGTCTGCATGGGTCTGTGCTAGGTTCTCTGCATATATGTTACAGTTTTGTAGCTTGGTGTTCTTGTAGGACTCCTAACAATGGGAGTGGGGTCTGTCTCTGACTCTTTTGCCTTTTCTTGGACCCCTTTACTTCCAACTTTTATGCCTCTTCAAGCCCTGATATGGCTCGATAGGGTCTGTGCCTAGTCTTTCTGCATTTTGTTATGTTGTTTTTCAGTTGATATTACTGGGAGTCTGTGGGGCAGTGGTCTGTTCAGGCATCCTAGGCCCAGTCCAGTAATAGGCCTAGAACCCTGGAGTCCCAGTGGGCAGTTTCTGCCTGCTAGGGGCAGAAGAAGTTTGGCTATAACTCCTGGGTCTTTGAGCCCTGTCTCAGTGACAACCTTTCACACCTGCCCCCACAGGAGATGTGTGCTCTGTCAGGTAGACAATGCCCCAAGCTCCCAGCATTCTAGCTGGACCTTACCCCCAGTCATCTGACCACAGCCAGGCATGGCCGGCCCACAGACAGATAGCCACACCTCACACAATATAAGGGGCTATATGCCCCCTTCCCTTTCTCTTGTCATCTTTCCTCTCTTGGCTTCTTCTCTCTCTTGCTCTTTGTACTCTCTTGCTTCCTTTATTTCTCTGTTGCTCTGTCTTCTCTCTTGCTTTCTTAATTTCTCTCTCTCTCTCTCTCTCTCTCTCTCTCTCTCTCTCTCTCTGTCTCGCTCTCTCTCTCTCTCCTCCTCTCCTCTCTTTCCTCTCCTTTCTTTCTCCCTACATGGCCAGCCTATTTTCTCTTTCCTATAATAAACTATATCACTTATGCATTGCCTCCTTTTAACTAACGTGCCATGCAGCTCCAGGCCCCAACAGCAGAGAGCCAAAGGCCTCAGCAGAGACACCCAAGCCCACAAGAGTCCTGCTCTGTTCTTAAGGGAAATGGAGAAGCAGTGGGTCCAGGGGAAAGGAGAGGTAGGGAGGAGGGTAGGATGGGAAGAATAGAGGGAGGGGGAGGCAATGATATCCCTGTTGTATAAGAGAAGAATAAAAAAATTCTTTAAAACATAAGTGACTTGAAATAAAAGGAATAAAATAATTATCTTATTTAAATATATATGATTTTTATTAATTCTATATTTCATACTATTTTTAACAAAATAACCTTTGTTGATGCCAATACTGGATCCAATGGGTATGAATAGAGATAATTCTAATCCCTAAGCTGGTATGCCCTATATAACTATATGTCTATATTTTTAAATGGATGTGTTCATATGAATACATTCTTAAGCCTTTTACATTAAAAAGACAATATTTTAATTAATGTGAGATGACTCTAAAATATTAAGGCTTAATGTATTTGAATAAAAGAACTCATGAATAATTACAAATGACATTGGATTTCTGACCTATAATCCCAGCAGATGAATTTTCCAAAATATATATGCAAGTCATTCTGATAATTTAATTTTGATGGTTACAATATTTACCCATTCATATGAACACACATCTTGTAAAATTATATCTAACTATATCCAATTAAATGTGCTGAAGTTGTATTAGACTAACATTTTAAATGGCATCTGTCAGCATTTCTTCCTAGATACAGATTGCTTTGTACATTGAAAGTCAACATTTCATCATTATACTTGAAGTAAATATACAGTGTTGGATCCTGTTGATTATCAGTTTGGTTTACAATTATTGTCAGTCCCACTACTAACTGGAGAGAAGGGTCTTGCTCCAATGTTCCATAGAGATGCTAGATGAGGCAATGTGTAACAGAGTGGCTGTATCATTTATGATTCTAGAGATATTTGGGGCTTACGAGAGATTGTAGATGAGGCAATGTGTAACAGAATAGCTGTATTGTTCATGATTCTAGATATACTTGGGGCTTACATTTGGCATCAGCACACACACACAAAAGAATAAATTAAGAAAAGAAAAAGAGGTAAAAATGATGCACTGAGATGTTTATTTTAAATTGACGATGTATAATCTGAGAAGGTGATATTTGAGTAAAGAGTTGGACAAACTGGAAGTGAGCAAGAAGTACTAAAATAAGGGAAAGGACAAGAGGAGGTGTAAACATAGATACACTTTGGTGGGGAGTGATGAAGACAGAGTCCTAGAAGATAAGATAATTTTGAGTAAAATTTTGATGCAATCTATTTTTGAAGGGATATTATGGTTACTGTAGGGACTGGGGGAAAGGTCAATAAGTGAAGAGAATTTCAAGCTATGGGAACACGGCTAAGATGAAAATGGTTAAATTGTTGGCAATTGGTTAGACAAAATATCTATTTTTGAGTTAGTCATTACGGAAGAAGGAGGACTAGTTGTAATGATACAGAATATACATGCAATTATTTTAAAAAAAAGCAGAAAAACAAAACAACAACAGCAACCAAAAA
Organism: Montemys delectorum; assembly: GCA_019843815.1. NCBI lineage: Eukaryota > Metazoa > Chordata > Mammalia > Rodentia > Muridae > Montemys > Montemys delectorum. Next base: position 2,654 of record JADRCD010219636.1, read on the forward strand.
CAAAACAGTGTAACCATAGCATAGTTTCCTGCCTATGTCTAGGTTCTACCAATATCAATGAATTCTATGAATTTGTGGAGAGCACGTGAAACACATCTCTAAGACACAAAAATATAGAAAGGATTTACATCAATCTAAGAATAGTTATAGGTATGTAGAGGTAGATCGATTTGCCTACCTTGTTAATAAACTACTTATGTGACTATGAAGGACAAAAACTATCATATGGAAAATAAGGAAATAAGACTGCATCTGAGTAAACTTCCACATCTTAAAACTGCAGGAAAAATGTGTTTAGAAACACATGAGGCACTGCTCAAATATCAACTCAGCAGCAGAAGAATGTGCACTGGGATCAGAAGGTTGACATCTTAAGTCAAAATATTTTAATTTCTCATTTACTATAGCACTTGAGTTTCTTAACTTATAAGAGCTATCACTTCCCCATCCCCATACTCCCTCATCTATACAAATAATATACACTGTTGTACTTGCATTACAGAGACAGTGTGAGTGGTATTTTATATTTTATGATGACAGTTTGTGAATTTTGCAAGTAAGTATAGTTTTCAATCTTCACCAAAAAAGTTTCTTTATGAAGCAAATGGAGGTTACTAAGGAGAGCTACAGCTGGTCAAAATAAAGAGAACAAATGACAATTGGCATATTCATACCCAATTATTACATCTATAATATAAATTCTAAATGTCTACATCAATAACTCTGAGGAAGGGAGGGGGTGAGAAGATCTTATGAGCCAAAATAAAAGGATGTCCTTTAGACTTGACAGGGGAAGTGCACAAATGAAATCTGAACAATATGGTTTTCTAAACTAGACTTGCAAAATGACATCAGCTGACATGCTACTGTATAATGTGTATATTATATGTAGCTCCACCTTTGCGAGAGCTACAGGCAATATAAATTGCTGTTGAGAATGAAATAATTATTTTCTCTAGTTTTGAGAATCCCAATAGTGTATCCTAATACCCAGGAGTCAGCTACAAACTCACGTACAGGAACAGAGATTACATGGATTCAATAGGATGAAATTCTGAAAAAAACATAAGGATCTCATAATAGTAATGAGCTAAATTATCACAAAAAATATGTCTGGCATCAACACCTCTCAATAGTAGATATCTACTGCTGAAGGCTTGAAGACTATTTCTTACTAATTGAATCAACACAACCAAACTCAGCTTCTGCTCAGCCTCCCAAAATCTTCAATTACTTTATAAAGCTCTGAACAGTGTGTTTCTGGCACCTAACAAATTAATTCCAACAAAGTCATCCCCTTAAACCAGATTAGGATGATCCTTTCATCTCCGAAGGCCTCTCAATAAACCCAAATAGCTTTTCTTTCAAACCCATCAACCATTTGGAAGAATAAGAACACAGAGAAAATTGTTTCCTTTGTTGAAAAACTTGACGAAAAAAGAGTCTATTAATTCTCCTTATGTGCCACAATCCTCTCACTCAATAACTCCTGCTCTCTGTTGCTCTATATCCCATTGCATCCAAACTCAGCGTTTTCACTGTTCTTCACATGATGGATACCATTGGATGTGAAAGTGGAAACCAATAAAAGTTGAAAAGAATTTACATATAGTTTTATTCTCCTGAGATGACATGAGAACTAATTTAAAAATTTCCTTGAAATATGTATTATAAAAGCAAACAATATAAAATTTAAGCTTATTAAAAATTTACTCATGCAAAATAAGATGGTTCTGTGGACAAGAGAACTTGCCAGCAAGTCTCATTACCTGACTTAGATCCCCAGGATCCAGATTGTGGGAGGAGAGAAAAGACTCCTGTGAGTCTTCCCTCTCCTTAACCTGTGTGCTATGACACATCACTGCTGCATAATAAATAAATAAACACTAAATACTAAATGTGACACTGTACAATTCAGTCTATTACAGAAAATCACCCGTCACTTATTGAGAGAGAAAAATCATGAAAAACATGCATCATTTTGTAAATACTATGATTATTAAATTTTATTATTGTTATAAATCTATGACAAATATGAATCAATTAGAAATATAAGAGTGAATTTGCCTTTGAGGAAATTATGTGTAAACATGTCTGTGCTCACAGAAGAGAAAGTAGTGAAAAGTGGGGCAGTTTATGTTTTCAGTCTTACTGAGAACTAAAAATTTCCAAATGATATATAATTCAAGAAATATTCTAAATTATATTGTTAAATTATATAAATGTAACTAAATTTATGAAAGATTTTATCGACTATTTTGAATCACTAACAAAATAATTACTAATTAATGACAGCCCAGCTAAACCATGAAAAAACTCTTAACACAGTTATGTAGCTTCACATCTTTTACCTAATTTGCCAATGTAAATATAAGGCATATCCAAAGAGTGCAGTAAGAATGGAAACTGACAATGTGAAACACAAGAAGACTGGTAAACTATAGCATGAGAGCATTATCATTTTATGAGTTCTCCCTAGAAGTTGAGCATAGATAAAATCTACAGTGAGCAGACAGGTATTGGGTGTGAAGAAATTCTCTTTTAATTCTTCTATTATGATATCTATCAATAGGATATGTAATAAATAAAATATATGATAGTCTCTTGAGAACAATTAGTATTAAAAAAATAGTAAATTGTGCTGAGTGAATTCTCACTTGTGATCTTTCCATCATTATAGCTATCAATAAGATATGTAATAAATAGCACACATAGCAGACTCTTTAAAATGATAAATATGCAGAAAACACTAGTAAATAAGCATGGTAATAGGTTAGTATTTTAAGTATTTATTTTAAGTAAGTCTTTGACTCATGTTCAACAAGCTTAACAAGAATGCATTAAATGTACCATACCAGATTCTATAATAATAAAAACAAAAGGTAGGTTCATTGTTAATAAGGCTATATTAATTACATTTTTGTGAGTTTATCATAATGGCCTTCTATAACCTTCTGCAATATTTCATGAAGGTTTTAGGACAAGTTGTAGGAAATCATCTTTTTCATATTGTTAGCTTAGGGACATACATTTATCTATTATTGTTTCATTAATATTCATTTCTCTCTGGACCAAGATTCTAGGAACAGTTACTTGGAAATTCCTATTTTGTGAATCCAAAGCCTATGATCTCATTCTTACAGAATCTTATGTATTTTCTTATATTTCCTTCCTTCCTCATAGTCTATTATTTACAAACCGTGAACCATTTTCCATACTACCTTTCATGTGACAGTCTTAACTCTCTATGGAAAAATGAAGATAAAAATTATATCTAAACTAACTGATTGTTCTAAACTATCTTATTATTTTCCTACTGTGTAGATAAGACAGGATACTATGACAACAAAAGTTATAGGCAAAGTTCAAAAGATGTAGAGATATCCTAAATTATCTGTGTCAAGATACAAGGACACAAGAATTGTCAGCGTGCCTGAACTATATTAGCTCTGATATGCTGAATACTCATATTGGAAGCGTGTTTCAGAGGCCTTGAGCTGAGAAATGTAAGACAAAGAAGACTTGATCCATTCTGAGTAGGTGCCAGGGCAGGGGGACATGAGTGAAGACTAAGACCTAAGAAGAAAATGCCTGACTCATTGAAACTTAACAAAGTTAGCTGAGCCTGCACCTAGCTGTAGACTCTGAGCATAGTCCAAGTCTGCCCCTCAGAGAGAGAAGTAAAGATGAAGTAAAAAAGAAGATAAAAAGAAGTTAAAAAATGTAAAGTGTTCATAGATAATAGAAAGACAGATAGATAGATAGATAGATAGATAGATAGATAGATAGATAGATAGATAGATAGGATAGATAGATAGACAGACAGACAGACAGACAGATGAGACACAATAAAATAGGGGGAGGTTTATCTCCTAGTTTTCTCCCAAAATTCTTCTTGATAAATCTTGAGAATTTATTTTTTACAAAAGGAATAAAATAACACATTAATTCAAATGAGTTTTTCCCTAGTTTTCATATTATCAATTACATTCCAATTTAATAAGATGGTAAACTAGTTTTGGAGAACCAACAGTTTTGTCATTTTTGAGTATTGTGCTATGACATATGTATGATTCCATGTGTGCTGTTCACATGCACATCTCTATAGTGGTTACATAGGTACTGAAAAATCTATCCTAATTACTAAGACAAGTTATTAGATTATACAATGTTCAGGTAAACTAAATTAAATGTATCTTTCAAGCAACCTATAACTCAATTTATTTGCAATATGAGGATATAGCAAATGCAAATTTATACCAGATCTGTAGAGATTTATAGTACTATAGAGTAGGAATATAAATTTTTTGTTAAGGCAATAATTAATAGTATTCTTTTTTTTAATTTTATTTTTTATTAGATATTTTCTTTATTTACATGTAAATTTCTCCTTTCCAAGTTTCCCCTCCAAATAACAAACAAACAAAAACAACAAGAACAAACCCCTGTTGCCTCCGCCCTCCCCACGCCTGCCACCCCACCCTCTCCCGCTTATTGCCCCTGGCAGTCCCCTACAGATCTGATTTCAATGAGGCAGTTGTAAATAACAAAACAATACTATTCACACTATAAAACATCTTTTTAGAATACCTTTGTAAGGTTATCATAAATATTTGCAACAGGAAAGAGATATGGCTACTATTTTTTTATGATTTCTGGAATATGTTCACTTTAGATATATGCAATGATTATATGACGAAACAAAGACACTGGACATTCTAGTTTCCTTTCTGTTGCTGCAATAAATAGCATGGCCAAAAGCAATTTGAGAAGAAGAGAATATTTACTTACTTATTTATTTATTCATTATTTATTTTGGCTTATTCTTCTAGGTCACAATCCATTATTGCACGAAGTCAGGGAAGGAAATCAAGATAAATTTGAAGAAGAAACCATGGAAGAATACTTTTTGTTACCTAAGGTATGCTCAGCTACCTTTTTTTTCTACAGTCTTAGCTCACCTGCCTAAAATGTCACCACCCCCAGTGTGGTTGTCCCACTTATATCAATTAGCAGCCAAATGCCCCACGGGCATGATATCCATAGGCCAAGTCAATTCTTCAGCTGCAGTCTCTTCTTCACTGCCAATTCTAGTCTGTATCAAGCTGAGAGTAAAGCTAACTGGTACACTGATTTAATGTGTTGCACTGTCTGCTTACAATTTAAACTTGACAAGTAAAATATAGTTTCTTATTTGCCAGAAGGTAAATGCATATCACCATCTCAGTTATCATGAAGCATTGTCACTGATCAGAAGAATAGAGTCTTTAGTTTTCCATCATGCTCTTTTTTAAAAAATCTTTTTAAGAAAGAGTTTTGCTAGGCAGTAGTGGCACTCACCTTTAATCCCAGCACTTGGGAGGTAGAGGCAGATGCATTTCTGAGTTTGAGGCCAGCCTGGTCTACAGAGTGAGTTCCAGGAGAGCCAGGGCTATTCAGAGAAACCCCCTACTGAAAAACAAAAAAAAAAAAAGATTAAAAATAATAAAAATAGAAGAAAGCATTTCATGCAGTCTAAGCTGTCCTTGAACTCTCAAACTCACCATGTGCGTATAGCTGACCTTTAACTTCTGACCCATTTGCTTATACTTCCCAGATACTAGGTTACAGGTGAATGCCACACCCATCTCTTTACTAGCTTTGAACAATATCTTCTAAAGAGGATTCCATAGCAGAGATTAATCAAGAAAGTAAATGCATATTTTGGTCATCTGTGGTTCTCTTCTCTAGTCTTGGCTTCAAAAAATCTCCCTAATGAGATATGAGAGTTTTTTTGTATGTTGGGTTATGAGGATGATTACTTAGACAGACATACTGCTAAAGTACAAGGTTTTCTTTTATAGTTTAGGACCTCTTAATTCATTGGTCTTAGGGTAGGACTATAGTGCTAGGTATGGGTTCCCTTCTACTTAGCAAGGTTTAGTTCTTAGTAAACAGCTGTTGTTTGTACATAAGATTTAAGTGCACTGTCATAGCATATAGGTCTATTATGCCAGTCCTGGAATTATCGTGGTTCTTGAGATTACAGGTGTGTAGGGCTGTCTCTACAACCAAGACTTGGAAGCAATGGAGAGGAACACATAGGGATGGATAAGAAGAGCCTGTGGATTGCGAAGACTGTGATAATGTCTGTTGGACAGGACACAGATGTTGTTCTTATGAACTTTCAATAAGACCTTCAAGGACCGGTCCAGTCCATATGACAGAATAGATGAAGGAAAATTTCAAAGGGCTTCACTTCTCAGTGATGAGTGCTACAGGCAAGATGCTGAGGGAGAAGAACCATTCAGGGGGCTATTGTTTGTGTGCTTGTTTGGTTTCTGCTTTCAAGTTGATCAATAATTTTCTAATCCTATGTCATCAGTTCTAAATACATGCAAATTAGGACAAATTGGACAAAGTTTGTGCGTGCGTGCGTGTGTGTATGTGTGTGTGTGTGTGTGTGTGTGTGTGTGTGTTTGTAATTGATTATAAAAAATAGGTCATGAATTTGGGAGAGAGGACATGGAAAGATTGGATTGGGGTAGAGGCAGTGATAGAAATAATGAAATAGAGTATCCTTTTATATGAAATCTTAAAGTAAAATCATAGAGGACAAACTGCTAGAAGTCTGATAGTTTTTAGTTTTAACATAGATCTTCTGGTAGCTTGTGATGAGCATGTTTGACTTTGTCCTACTTCACAGTTAGTTTTATTTGGTTATAAATCTGAATTTAATTTAGTTTATATGCTTTTTGGATTGTAGCAAGAATATTGATAGCTATTTATTTTCAAAAGTGCATACTACAAATATTTAGCCAAATGGTATGAGTAGTTTCTCATGTTTGTAAATCATGTTTAAAATGAGTTCTTCTGATTAAATTCAACTATCCTTATCCTGACATCCATAATACTTCTCCTTTCATTTAAGACAGCCCTTCTATTCTTCTCTACACTCAAAGATTTGGTGTTTCCATCAGTAACAATATCAATGCTACTTTAAGTTAATAAATTAAATTATGAGAATAAAAAATTACAGACCTTCTATAGAAGGTTGTTACAAAGAAAACTGTAAAAGTTTCTCTAAAATTATACAAAGATTAGAATGTTGTGAAGTGTTGATATTTCTTAAAACCCATTTAAGGAGCATTTTCACATATTTAAGTGTTAAATACATCTTATCAAAATCAGAGCAGTCTTTGAATATTGAAATAGTCATAGCCTAATAACCCCTTTAAATCTTAAAATTAAAAATATATAAATTAAAGGTAATTTTTTTTCCATGAAAGAAGCATGATCTGTAAGCAATGTCAAATATAACAAATGAATCCTGCTATACTCAGTGTTACTACTCTTACCCAGTCTTCCTCTGTTCCCACCACATGGGCTTTCTGATTTTTATATATACCTGCCAACTACGAAGTTTAGTGGGATTTGTACTAGATTGTACTTCTGACAGTACCAGAATTCTGCAAATACCAACCATTTTCTTGTGTTTCCAATGTTCATATTTCAGTGGAATTTCCCCAAGGTCCAGTCTCACTCCATCAGTCGATCATTCTCGTCTTACTAATGGTTTTCTTTCTCTGCTAATATAAATATTCAAGGCTCAGGCTTACCTGCTTTGCATGCCGGTAAGCCATTAATGCTAAGGCACCTGTGTTGCAAAACCTGAGGGTCCTAGAAGTGCTAATAGCTCTGGGGGAAACCCGCCTAACACTTAATACATATTCTATTTTTGTGTCATTTATAATACAATTCTAGATTAATTTTGTAATGCTGACTTTTTCAGCCAGTTTCTACCACAAGGGATACAATCTTTCTTTCCAGCTGATGCATAAACTGGGGGATAGTTTTGTGGTACCGCCCAGGCAGAGGCTATACTGCTCAGCAGCATGAAATAGTTAAAAGGAGAAAGATGGTCATCTTTCAGCTCCCCCAAACTATTATAAAACTACTCTCAGATAGGAGTTAAGGTAGAAGGATGGGAGAGGGAGTAAGGCCTGGAAGGCCTTACAGATGCTACACAATAGTGTGCTGGATAGAACAACTCACCGGCAAAGAGGAAGGCTGGAGATCCCCAAGTTGAGGTTTATAAACGGTGAGAGCCAGTGGAGCTGTGACCCCAGAATATCTGCAGATGTCTAAGATGCACACCTCTTGAGTACCAATTTAAGATGCTTATGAGACATGCAATATATGAAGTTGTATAAAGAACTATATGTAATGGATAGAACATGAATTGAAAGTCTGTACTGTGCAAATGACTCCCAAACATCACCCACTGTGATATAAAAGCTTCAGTTCTTTGTTTGAGCCTTCTGTTTGAGCCACTAACCTCTTTTTTTTTTCCATTCTAGTCTCCTTTTGACAATACAGAGACTCTTGATAAATAATGTCTCCTTTAGCTTCTAAAGCAAGATGAAGAAGCACATAAATTTGGAAGTAAAAGTGGCAGGAGACGAACTGGAGGGTATAGAATAGGGTGTGGATTAGATCAAAACATATTATGAAATGTTCAATAAAAATTAACAAAAATTGTTTCATCACACCAAAGGGCACATTCTCCACCAAGATGAGCATCTTGATTGTTGGCTACAATCCTAAGATACCATACCTTAGGCAAGAGAAATGATATTACCTTGTTTGCAGTTCTGGCCAAATGTGTATAAAAACCCATTCTGATTACCACTTCCTCTACAGCCAGCTCTTCACATTTATCACTGGCCTGTTACATTCTTGCATTTTAGATCAATGATTCAAAATGAGGCAATCCATGGACTTTCAAGTTACTTCCAGCTTTCCTGCACAAATGTCTTGGGTTTTGCATAATAGTCACAGGACTCTGTAATGATGTCATTAATCACCTGTTCTTTCAAATGTTTCCTCTTGTCCTCCCGCTTATAAAAAGCAATTCTTTGAATTCAATCTTTGAAGGGCCGTGACTGACAGAGATGAATAGGATACTTAATCGTACTGGCACATGCCAGAATCTATTCTTCTGGTAAAATCACTTCATGTGAAACTTCTTATTCAGTGGCATTCTGTGGATAATAAGGAGCATCCAAATTCCTACACTGCCTCCGATACCTACCATGACAGCCATGCTCTCTGCTCCCTAAACGACTGCTTGTATCATTCTCACTTCCTCTACATGTGCATATTTACTGTATTTACAACTTACTCCTTTCCCTCTGCTTTCATTTATCCTTTTTTTTTTAAACTTAAGAATCAAAAACAATTCTCAGTTCTAAAGGATATTTAACAAGGCAATATTATCTGTGTTTGCAATAAACTCAACCAAAGACTTTTTAAAAAGAAAAATAATTGAAACTTTTCCTCTAAAGAGTTCTCACCTCAGATAAAGGAAATAAAATAAAATAGGAAAACAATCAGAACACTTTCAATGACATTCTCATAATTTGAGGTATCATATGTATAATTATACTGACATTAGATAAGTAACTGAAATATAATGCATATAAAAGAATAACGCTTAATCATATATTTATTTTTAAGTAAGGAGGTAGTTTCTTTACATATTCTACCAAATTTCACATGCAATTTCTACCCTCAGTAATACTTTGCAGCACAGACCACTCTAATTTGCATAGTAATCCCATTAAATTAGATGCTTCCTTTTCATTAGTCTAATGACTCCAAAATATTAGCCACTGCTAAGAGAAATTATACCTTGCCATTTTCTGCCATGTCAAGGCAAATGAGAGAAATAATTGTCTCAATTACAAATAAAAGATGAATGAGTTATTAAATTGGTAGTAGAACTGAATATTTTGTTTACACTTATTGTACCCAAGTAATTAGTAAAGGGTATACATAAGTCTCAGAAGGAGCCACCTTGGAAAATAACTAATTTTATTTTACCATTATATTGGGAGAGATTAGGGAAAACATCACAGAAAAACACCTGCAAGGTCACTATGTTTTGAAGGGAAGCCATTAGACATATTCAACAATTCCTAAACGTTTTATGAACTGTGAGGTAATCAATGAAGCATATGTCTAAATTGTGAGAAAAGATTGTTTCATCAGCTTAAAAGTAAATGTGAAAATATCTAAAACCCTCTTTCCCTCATTCTTCTTTGCGTTCTATTTTATTGTGTTACTCCTGAATCATTTATGACAGCAGGTCTACTGTTTATGATGAAAAATTGAAGGATGGAAGACAGAAAAACACTACCTTACAAATTCATAAGCACATAAGTATGTCTTATTTTCCTATAACGTTCCTATTGTTAACTCTCTGCAGCTTTCCAAATACTCCTTTGTGAAGGCTTACTTATCATACCAGGCATTAACCTTGAAGAGATAGATACTGAAGAGTCGTTATCAACCTCATATTGAACAACTTATATCCCTCCTTAATATATCACTGTCCTAAAACATAAATGTAATTTATAAACATGTTTCTGAGAAGACTGACATGTTGACGTGTAAAAGTATGCAGTATTCTAGAAAATTTCATGTCCATGTAACATATGTAAATGTGGGCTTATTTTAAAAAGTAGACTGTGTAAGTGAGGATGAATTGAGGTCTTACCAAGTTAGAACATGTGCTGAGTCCTGTCACTAAGTCCTGACATTGCCTTGTGAAGACAGACAGACACAGCCAGAAGGAAAATGGCCATGTGAAGATTCAGGGGAAAAATCCAGTGGTGCCTGTCAATTGGGATATGGGTATTACTCCGAACCAAAAGACTAAAAGTGACAAGCAAGAATTTTTTTTTCAGTCTTGAGTGGAAGATTGGCCTTAGTCATATTGCAGTTTCAGAGATTGGGTCTGTAGAAGCTTGAGGCAACTAATTCCTGTTGTTTTAAGAAAAGTATCTGTAATTTGGCATATCAACCTTAAGGAATCATGGTAGATTATGGTAACTCCCAGTTAGTTATACTTCACTCATCATAAGTAATTGAATATATATATAAATTATATTTCTTATGTATATACACAAATATTCATTGGTCATAACGCTTATATTTATGGGTTTCATGAATAGAATACAAGGATGATACAGGAGTCTCTTATATTTTGAGTGGTAACAGTCATGATATAAATGAGATCAGAGGTAGTTGAGTTGAGGAATGAAGGAAGATGTGAGAGTAGTTAGCAGCAATAAAGAAAGAAACAATAAAAACAGGGGTGGAGGGAGAAGGGATAGAAGGAAGGAAGGAAGGATGGGTGGATGGATGGATATATGGATGAATGATGGGAGGCAGGAGAGAGAAAGACAGGGAGATAGACAGTGCGCACGCACGCGCGCACACACACACATACACACACACACACACACACACACACACACACACACACAGAGGGGGGCAGAATAGAGCTATGGAATCTTGGATTGGAGCTTCCAGAATTGTGAAGAAAATAAATCTTTTCTCTATATAGTGAATTTCCTTACACAACTTGTTATAGTAATATAAAGCTAACTGACTAATTCATTTTGTAAAATGGCCTTTCACTCTCAAATAGTCTTCTATTTAATAACTCAATATCAAATGTGATTATTAATTTCAATAGAAAGTTTCTGTCTTTAGCACTATTTACTATAACTTAACTTTAATGTTATTGATATATTAAAATCCAAATACTATAAAATCAACATTTCTACTTTCCAGGTAGTAATTATTAATGTATTAGGATTTTAAAATTAAATGTTCAGGAAGAAACTGCTCTGCCTTGAGAACAATTTTTCCCACTAAAAGAAAGTATCAGGATAGTTCACCATGAGGAATTGTGAGTCCTCTCAGACTCAACTTTCAGGGACAAAGGGGAAAAAATGATCCACCACCATTTATTGTGAATATATCTATTAAATAACCCATAGCATATCTGTACACTCAGAGATAAGTATAAACACTAAAAGACATTCGAAAAAAAATATAGAAGTCATTGGTCTTTAGCAGAATTGTATAGAGGGTTGAGCCCACAGGAGGCTGCTAAATAAATGTATACAAAAGAGAACACTGATATAGAAATATAGGTACTAGATGTTTACAAGGCACTTTCTTTTTCACATATGTAAACCTCATGCTCATTTTATAATTGTTTTTCATCTATAAATGAGATAAATTGTGTAAAAAAAAATAAAATGTTATAGAAACTGAAAAAAAAATTCTCTTTACTCTCTCCCCCAATTCCTGTCTTATTCACTACCCTTCCTTACTCATGAAACTATGTGTCCTCTTTAGTCAAACACATTAGCCCAGTTCAAGAACCCATATGGATATGTGTTCATCTTCTGGAATGTGGCCAACTCACCTGGGACTATGCTCTTAGAGAAAACTGTCTTTCCTTTTCTCAGAAACTCTAAATGGCCTAGGTTAGGTGTGAGACTTCATACATACCCTGCTTCTCCAGGCAGAGATACAATCTAAACTGAGCGTCCACAGATGTATTCCAAGTAAATGCAACTAAGAAACGAGCAGGAGTAGGTATTCTGATATCTTGACAGAAATACTCAACTGATCTCCATTTTAACTTTGTTTTTTTTTTTTTTCCTCTTTCCACTTTGCTGTTGGGTCTATGTTTGTAGCTTCATTAGAGTCCCTGTTAGTTTTTGTTAATATCAGATCAGGATAGGATAACATATTTACCTTAACACACAAAGACAAAATGACAAGATGTTTGATACTGAGTACAAGTTATGTACATGTCGAAACATGGAGTTAAGTGCCTGAACAGAAGGGATGGCCTAGGATTAAGATGTGTAAAGATGCATTTATAATTAGTTAGCATCTTTTTTGCTTCTGAATTAACATTCTTTATTCTGAAGCGAAGTGGAGATATTGTTCTGGTTTTATATAGCATCATAAGGTTCTAATATCTCACAGCTCTGCTTGGAAAAATAAGACACTGAGTAAAAATAACTAATTGTCATGCATTGGATAGAAAATATCCTCACAAGGACTTATGAGTTGAAAAATTTAAGATGTGATTGCACACTAGCTTCACCAATGGATGAATCCACTTACAAATTTACACATGAATGAGTTATTAAAAGTTGGAGATCATTCAAAGAGATGCTTTATTGGAGCATGCCTTAAAAGAGTTGATCTTTTACTTGACCCTTTTTGTCATCTACTCTGTCTTTTTCTTATTTCTGAGTGTCTGAAGGTGAGCAACTCTCCTCCCCCATGTCCTTCTGCCCTGAAATTTCTGTCTTTCCATAAAGTCAGAGGCAATAAGTCAGCTGACCATGAAAAGAACCTGTGAAACTGGACCAAAATAAAACTTTTCATGGCTTTTCTTTCTGGTAATTTTAATTATTAGAGCAATCTAGCCAAGACTTTTCTTAAGATTCACATAAAATGGGATACTGGTATCTGAAAACAACCAATACTTAAATATAAAAAATTTTGATATAAATATGAGGGCATTTGGAGAGATCTTAACAGAAAACAACAACTCAATACAGTTCTAAAATCATAATAGATGTTGATTTTTAGAAAACAGAAACATATTTTCTTCTACACCATAGAAATGAAGATACCTAGTCAGCTTCCAGATCAATGACAAATGGTATACATGTACCTTAAGATTCACATAAAATAGGATCTTAGCACAAAATAACAATTAAATACAGTTCTAAACTCATAATAGATGTTGATTATAATAAAACTGAAACATATTTTAAATATTGTAATATTGTTTTTCTAAAAAGCTGTAATATCTGGGGAATATGACCATCTAGTTTTATTGTAGTTATTTGATAACTGAAAGAAGGATTACTGCTATAATTAACAATTATTCTGGCATAACAGAAATAATCCAGTGATTCTCTAAGCAAATTATTATTAATGTTCATGTAATTAGTATAGTTTATCAATAAAAAGGTAAAAATAAATGAGGTTTGATGATTACATGTTTCTTTTACCATAGAGTGACAATATGGAAAATGTACACAGCTTTATTTAGAGCTAACCATAATGAATCTCTTGTTTGTGTGCTTTAGGACATTACATTTAAGGTCAACAGTTTAACTAAATTTATAACTTAAATTTGACAGCTAAAATAAAGAAAATAAAAATTAACATGACTTTTCCAAAACATTATGCTCATTATGTATAAACATTCAAAGGAAATACTTGTGTATGAATATACTCAGACCTTGTTTAATATATCTACTTGAAAAGCTTCTTTACTTTTATATTTGCATTTGTGCTTTTTAATTATAGGGGTGATGAAAAATAAGCATTACATTTATTAGTCAACAAGTTTTGCTTTGCTGAATGAAAAGAAAATAAATCATTTTAAACCTTACTTTGCTTACTATGTTAAATTTTCTCAAAATACTAATTTCATGGGTTTCATATTATTAAAAAAATCCTGTTCAACATTTAATGCTGACCTATGCTTTATAGAAGCTCCCAGGGACTAAATCACCAACCAAAGAGTACACATGGTGGGATTAATGGCTCCTACAGCATATATAGCAGAGGATGGCCAAGGCAGCCATCAATGGGAGGAGAGGCCCTTAACCCTGTGAAGGTTCTATGCCCCAGTGTAGGGGAATGCCAGGGCCAGGAAGTGGGAGAGGGTGGGTTGGTGAGTAGAGGGAGAGTGGAGGGAACAGTTTTTTTTTTTTTTTTAATTTTTTCTTTTTCAGAGGGTAAACTGGGAAAGAAGATATCATATGACATGTATATAAAGAAAATATCTAATAAAAATATTCAATATAAAAAAACCATAATTCTTTCTTCTCTAAACCTTCACTTTATCTATAAGCCATTAAAGATCCATATATTCTGCTTTTTATCATTATTTCTATAATATTATACAGGATTAATAACCTACTGGGGTTAATATTTCCCAGATGGGATTCAGCACATCAACTCCTCTAAACCAGTCATTAATTCTCTGAAAGTATATTATGTCTTCATTCATTTTGTTGAAAAAGTTTCAGAGATTTTTACAGTCCTTGTATTTCAGAGGTAAACATCTTTATTTCCATCCCTGAATTTAAATTTTATGATATAACTGATTACAGGAATATAAATCAGAGTAAATAAAACACAATTAGAAGCAAATATTTAAACCTTTCTATCTATACTTAAAATTTTCTGAAAAAGAACACACTTAAATGTTTACTATAGTTTTGTCTTTTTTCTCCACAAAATATTTCTGTAATAATCCTAGACTCTTCCATCTTTAATTAGATTTGTAAAATATAGTCATTGACCAGTGTATTATTAAAATATTGTCAGGTATACATCTACTATTTCTCTGTTAAAACAACTTTCTTTTCTTGCATGTCTGCCATACTGTACTAATTGTCTTATTTAATTCTATATACATGCAACACATACAGTTTCTTATACCATGTAATACCAATTACTAAATTACACCAATGCTTCACCACACATTTAAACAGTTTGAGTGAAACGCTGTGATAGACACTGAGTTGCACACATTCCTAAAATAAAGTTTCCTTAATTAATCTTTGGTAGTATCAGTTTTCCAGAAAAGAGTATGAGTCTTTACTGACTTTAACTGCCGACCTGAGAACTGAGCTCTGATAGCCCAAGACAAAACTAAGCAAGGCACAAGAAATGATGACTATTTCAGAAAAGCTGAAAACTGGAGCAACCCAAAGTTCAGAAATAAATAGAGAGTGGCAGGTAATGGCCACCCTATATATCTCCAGATGATGTAGGTTAATAAGAAGAGAAAAAAAAACTTAATAGGATAGAGACATGGTTGTGATAAGACACCCATCGAAGCACTATTTGATTGACTAAGAGAAGTAGCTCGAGAGACTCAAAACATGTAAATATACCATGGTGAATCATGAGATAAATAACGAGGAGTTAAATGAACCTGTAAAGTGAGAGATGAAACTGCAGGATACTGGCTGAAAGACTTTAAGGAAAGAGAATCTGCAGGATATTCAACTTGCCCATGGTGTAGAAGGGTGAGTTGATTATAGATAGTAACCAATTAAATGTATTAAAAATACCTCCTATAACATGTTAACTCTCTTGTCAGCCTTTACTATTAATTTCCTAAAGTATTTATGTGGCCTTGTATGAGATTCAGATGTAGACAGCTGTATAAATGAAATCACGTTTATGTATTTATACAATTCTGGTTAAAATAGATTTTAAGCTGCTGAAACAAACAAACAACAACAAAAACCACTCTCTTGCCTCTCTCTCTTGCCTCTTGTTCACTTGCTCACCCTCTCTCCACCTTCCCTTCTCCCTTCTCTCCACATGGCCATGGCTGGCCTCCACTTATCTACTCTCTCCTTCTCTCTGCCTTTCTCTGCCTCTACTACTCTCTTAACTCCCCTCCCCATGCCCTAAATAAACTCTATTCTATACTAAAAAAAAATAAATAAAATAAAAATAAAATCAGAAGTCTATATATCAATACTTAGAAGTATTAATGTAAAAAAAGCAAAGAAAATATTATATTATGTAATCAATACTTGGTTTAAATATGCTAATACTTTTCTAAAAAGAAGTGAGTACAAGGAGACATTAACTTCCCATGTTAAAAATAGCAGAACCACTGAAAAAATTAAATTCAATTTATACTTACTTTTAAGTGCTCCCAGAATATGAAAGCAATCACTTATTCACAGATAGTAAACATTTCACATCTGATTTTCTAAATTTCCATTACTTCTTGTCCTTAGCTCAAAAT
Source organism: Montemys delectorum (assembly GCA_019843815.1). Taxonomy (NCBI): domain Eukaryota; kingdom Metazoa; phylum Chordata; class Mammalia; order Rodentia; family Muridae; genus Montemys; species Montemys delectorum. Next base: position 19,308 of record JADRCD010219636.1, read on the forward strand.
TAAATTTACCTTGTTTAATAGATGCTTTTTCAGCTAATAAAAATAGAAGACAGAAATCATTTTTTGTTTGTTTGTTTTGTTTTTCAGATGCTATTCAGAGCGGATATTATGAGAGGGTGGGGAGAAAAGATACAGGGATTGTAGTTATATATCTATTAAATATTTGCATTTTATGACCTCTAATAGACTACACAAATTCATCTGTTTTCCTGTGCTGCCTGTATGTAGGAAGGTCATTTCTCTAACTCACTACAAGAGTAGATGAAAGAAAGCCAGTAGTTTGACTAAATTCACTGCCCTGTGTTGTCCCAAAGGAGATTTTAGTGTCTGGGCTTTGTCCCTTTGCTGATCTGCCACATAGTAGCCTCACTTCTCCATTTGTCATTGCTTTCATTATTTCGATTATTGCTACAAACTACTATTATGCTTATAGCATGTTTTTAAAGTCTGATAGTCTAAAGTAAAGGAAGTAAGCTTCTTAAAATTGACATATACATATACATATATTGACTGCAATATGATTATCAATATATGTATATGAATATGACAAAAATCAAGTTAGGGAAATTACTTCAAAACAATTTAATACGTGATGATCAAGAGGTGCAGTCTGGTGAATGCTGTCCAGAGTACAAGTGTGTTGTTGACAAGGGCATGACCTTGTCAAGGACAAATAGCTCCTATATGGAGTAATAGAGTCTTCCTTAGGAGAGGCACAGAGGGATGACAAAGATTTTCTGTATTCTCAGTGAAAATTATTTTCTCATTCCATTTCTACCCTACATAGGTCAGTCTCTGGAGTCATGCAGAGCTTGGAAATTTAGCATCCACAGTGTTCCCTTTAGAGGCACTGACTCTCCCAATCACCTGCTTTCTTAAGGCCTTTTCTTTTCTCATGACTTCTACTTACAATTGAGTAGTCGCCCTTTAACAACTTCAAGACTTCTCTATCATGCTGGACTATATATCCTTCAACTGAGAACCAAAATCTTCCCATCCTTCCTTGTGTGGGGAATGGAATACATAATATTCCAACAGTGTACAGTATAATATAGAAAATTGATAACCTAGAGTTGTGCTGTTACTGTGATAAACCTGACCTCCTGAGTGGCTGATGTTAAGAATATGCTAAAGTCTGTAACTCTGGCCTGGCAAAAGCCTGGAAAGCTGTAGCTAGAGATTTGGAGATTAATCAGACATTCTAGTAGGATCTGAGATTAAGATGCTTAGAAAAAGCCATAAAACAGAAATATGTATTATGATGCTTCAGAGGAGAAAAAGGACTATCAGGAACTGATCAAGTTCTCTTGAGGCGAGAAATCAGTCTATGTCCTGAGAAACTGAGTGAAGCTGAGATTGAAAGTAACAAATGTCAGAGAAGCAGTCGGGTTTTGGAGTTCAAAGCCAGCCTGGTCTACAGAGTGAGTTCCAGGAGAGACAGGGGTTTTAGAAACTCTGTCTCTAAAAACCAAAAAAAAAAAAAAAAAAAAAAAAAAAAAGGAACGAACTTGTTTGGTGGCAGCAGGACTTGCTGCCATCACTCACAAAATACTAAATTTGTAAGCCTGTAAGGTGCAAGTCCATGATTTTCATGAAGCGTGGCTTGAACATTTCAGTGTCTCTGACTCAATCCATGTTCAGCAGAATCAAAGTCCCTGCAAGAAAGCTGTGGAAGGCTTTGTATAAACCTATGATTATGAGTTCTAAGTTGCAGCAGAACTACCAAAATGTTAGATAGACCAGACCCATGAATATTCACTGAAGGCACTGAGTAGCTTCAAAGAGAAACTATGTTTGCTTCAAGCAGAAGAACTAGCTAGGTAGTTCTACTATAGCCATTTAGAAGCCAGATGATTTCATCATGAGCCCTACATATTGTGCAGCAGCTTTCTAATTTCCTCTATAGTTGGAAATTAGCATGCAATGTCAAATTACTTCCTTTTAGAATGGGAATGTTTATTCAAGACAATTTTATATTAGAACTATTTTTTTTTCTGAGTACACTGTCTTTAGTCTCAGAAAACTTAGAAATTTAAACTGTAGAATATATTTGAAAAGAAAAGGCTTCTGCGATTTTAAAAATTGGACCAAATGAATTATGCCTTATGATAAACATGAGACTTTGGGACAATGTTAGGGCTCACTAGTTATATGGCTGAGTGTCAAGCTAAGAAGGAGTAGTTGTTTTTGTTAATACTGATTGTCAAAATGAATGGATCTAGGGTCATTTAGGAGATAAACATCTGGGCTTGGCAAAGAATGACCTATTAGATTGGTTTGAGATGGAAAGCACCATTCTCATTTTGGCATGGTTCCAGAATGACTAACCAGGACAAATCAAGAATGAGTACTACTAGCTTGTATCTTTCTTTCTCCTGCCATTGATGAAATAGGACCTACTTTGTCAAGTTAATCTCCATCGTTTCTCTGACATAGTGGACTGTATCCATGAATGGTGAACTGAAAATAACCTTAAGTTTATTTTTTTCAGATAACTTTTCCAAGAAAGATATAAAGTATCTAAAATATTACATTAAAAAGACTATAAAAATTAAAGAAGCTGGGTAAATGCATACTGACAAGCTTGGTGATTTGAGTTTGTTCAATAGTTCTTATGTTAGACAAAGAGAACAGACTCTTGTAAATTAACCTTGGTCCTCTGCACAAGCACTGAGATATATTTGGTCATACACATACACACGTACACTCACGCAAAGTAGATAAATGTAAAATAAAAAGAGAGAACAATTAAGGTATTTTCATTTAAATGAAAATTCAAGTAATTTGTGATCATTTATTTATCTTACCAAAAGCTTTAAAATTCTTAAGAAGGAAGAAAATTCTTATGTCAGAATACTTTGGGATATGTACAAAAAGAAAGGACAGAAAACAACAGCCTTAAACACCACTCTTTAGAATTTTCCAAGATCTAGCTAGCTTACATTGCTGTCTTGCTCTTATCTTGACCACAGGGGCCACACAGGGATATTTAGGTAATGATAGCTCAACTGGAGTCAGGATGTATTGTAATAGAACAAACACTTGAAAGCAGTGACCAAAGGATTAAAGATGGGTTTCAGATTTGGTACTTCCACTTCTCAAAAAATAAAAGAGAAGCTTGGATATTTATCATGGTCCTCAAAAGACAGGCTCAGTTGTCACATTGGAAAAAGTCTTTCCTCTGTAGAATGCCTTTTCATGCTACTAAAAGAAGAAAGTCTGGGGAAGGGGAAACAGAAAGGGGAGGAGGAAGAGTGCATACAAAAAGAATAATATAAGAGGTAAATCTTTAAAAGAGAAAGTCATCAAACAAAGGGAAAACCAAACATAATCAGACTTTGGGTTTTTCCTTATAAATATCTCAATTATCCCTATTTCTTTCCTACACAATTGCTTTTAGGATACAGTAAGTTGAACAGTTGTCCTCCAGAGTTATGTTCTGGGTAACTGCAATCCATCAAGTTATAGGGCACTATTATCATAATAGCACTTCATGTCTACTTAAGCTTTAACACACACATATTCATGTGTGTGTATATACAAATGTGTATATAGATTTTAAATATGTGTTATAAAGCAAAAAATGCTGAACTGACTACTCACATTTTAAAGACCATAACTATTTTGAGATTTGCAGTGACAAGAACGAGTACACTTAGACCTTCATGACAAATAGAACCGGAATCTCTCATACTCACCCTGATTCTTTCCAAATAGTTCTTGTTCAGTAGAGGAATGTATACATGAAATTTCATTTCACTTAGATTTAAGAGAATGCTCCTTTTTAACTTATAGTTATTTGTTTAAAATTATGTAGTAATGATAAAACATTTTTGTAGGGCTAGAGGAAAAAAATTACATATATTGGAAAGGTAATTCCAGATAAAGAAAACAATTTGTACAATGTTGTGTTCAGATTTTCACTTTTTCAAAATATTTAGAGTTATCACAATGGCAACAATATTTTTTATCCCTGAAACAATCTAAGGAAATGTATACTATTAATGCTTTCTTCTCTTTGCCAGTATGGGGAGTAAACTCTAACAGCTATAAAGTGTCATATGAAGGCCAATGAGATGGCTCAAGTAGTAAAGCTGCTTATTGCCAAGCCTAGGAACTGAGTTTGATCCTTGGAATTCACAAAATGGAATGAGATGACAATATTAGTATGCTGTTCTTTGTTGTCCATATGCCAGCCATGATGAACATACACACATACCATACACACACACACACACACACACACACACACACACACA
>JADRCD010219637.1:0-11850 GCA_019843815.1 Montemys delectorum
GACCACTTTGTCTCAGTGGAAAACTCATGCAAAATAATACGAGCCTGCAACATTGTTCAATTTTAGATATAAGAAGAATGTTGATCAGTAAGTCTGTGTATTACTCAACCAGTAAACACAAAGACTAGAATCTAAAGTCCTGGGCCATACCCATCACATTGCAGTTTGGAACCCAAGGCTGACACTACCCTTCAAACCTTTTCTTCCCTTTGAGTTCCACTCTGACCCATCTTTTATCACTAAGATTGATTGTTTAGAAGTCATTTTGTTCTCAAACTAGAATTTGGGAGCTTTTCCATTCTGAGACTGTATCATGATCACCTTTCACCAGATGCCCTGCAATGCTTTGCATGCTCAGTAGGACGTCCCACCTACACCCCAAAGTAATCAATCACTAAACACACATGAAGGGAAGGCAGATCTGGCCAATCAAACTGGAACATTTCCTGCATCTGAGGATAAGCCTATGCGTAGGCTGGAACTGATCAGAGATGTGAGCTAAGCACAGTATCCAAAAGGCAAGGAATCCCTTTCTATCTGTGAGACATTTCCTCCTGGCCCTTCACTTCTATTGGTAACAAGAAATGGATAATCCAAGCAAACATGATAAACTATAAAACCTAAGCAGAACAGAAACAATGTAGAAATGACAGGTTAGTAGGAATTGAAAATCCAAGATGTTCAGTTAGAAAGAGTCTCTGCCGTTGGCAAGCACAAGGTCTGCCTTCTATACCTTCAGAAGCTAGAAAAGTGCCTAACTCTTTGATGTTTAAAGATCTTTGTACAGTTTCAATTCTTCACAGAAATGGAAGATCAAAGTGGGAGAACCATGAATTCATGACTCATCAAAATATAAATATAAAATACAAATCATTATTGGAACATGTATGGTTGATAAAAGCAGCAGAAAGGAAGCAACGTGGATGACAACAGGATTAAATGGGACTAGAAATCAATATCTAGAGTAATCTCCCAATACCAGAAAATTAAATAGCATATTTGGAAATATCATCTATGCCAAAGGAAAATTTTAAAGAGGAATTAAGGCCACTTTGAGGTATCTGAGAAAGAAAAAACATCCTAAAACCATGTGTGGAGCATGGTGCTACTCAGAGAAAAGTGAACCTGCTTTAACAGAAGAAAGATTCCAATCCCAGTTTTCCAAACTGTCACCTTAGCTAAAAATGCAAGAGCAAATTAAGTCACAAATAGAGTAAAGGATACATATTTTTTAATTAAACAGGAAAGCCATGTACTTGAAAACAAGAAAGTCAATATAATCAGTAAGTACCAACACTGTTTTTTCGAAAGATCAAAATACTAAGTTTCTAACTAAATGAGAAGAAAGAGAAAGAAAGTGAGAGAAGAAAGGGAGAGAGAAGGGGAAGGAGACACAATGGAGGTAACACCATTACAAATTTAAAGTCTCAAAAATGTTCAAAATATATCTAGAAAAATATGTATAACTCTATGGCAATAAACAATAACTTTAAGGAGATGAGAAGAATTTTTGAATGATACCATCTGCTAAAACTCACATAAGAAGTAGACCATCTAAATAGGAATATATCTATTAAATACAATTAATGAATAAGAAGAACCTCTAAATTGAGAATGCAGTTGCTTAGACGGGCTCAGCACTGAATTCTCTCAGACATTCAGGAAAGAAACTCTTCCACCTCTCTACAACATCCAGAAGATAAGAACAGAGAGAATCCTTCAGAATACTCCTTGCACATCTGGAGATCAGTGTTCCACCGACAAAAAAGCTAACAAGATTATAGGAAAATTATAGACTAATGTCTCTTGTGGATATAAATGCAGAGCCCTAAACAATACACTGGCAAATTGGATCTAGCATGTAAAATGAAATATTATTCACTGTGACTAAGTAGAATCATGTCAAGATTGCAAAGCTGATTCAAAATTGGAAAGCCAAACAACATATTAAAGAAAGGGGATTTGCATGATCATATCAATGAGTGTAGAAAACCCCTGTGACAAAATCAGCAAACTAGGAATATTTACATGGCTTCAATTAAAAATGACTATCTAACGAAAGCCTTACAACAAATATCATACCCAACAGTGAAAAACTAGAAATGTTTTCACCAAGATCAGGAACAAGGTAGATGTGCCTTCCCCTCTCTAGGCTTTTGTGTGACGTTATAATAGAAACCTCAACTAACTCACTAAGACAAGAAAAGGGAGAAAATAGTACTTTTTTTTTGAGAAGTAAAGGAAATAAAGTTAATATCAAATAGCTAATTATACTTCTGACCACCATATGTCCCTAACTCTAGCACTCACAAAGCAGAGACAAGGAATCTCTGTTTGCAACAAGATGGCTAGCTAGACTAGTCAAAGAAGCTTCAAAGCTAAACCAAAAGAGGGGACTCTTCTTCCAAAAATAAGGTGGAAATAAGTAGAGAATGACAACCTCTAGCTGCCACAAACATGCTCACACACAAGCACACACATATGCATGCATGCTTGCATGTCCATATATGCCTGCACATTTGTGAACCTGCATAAACACATATGCCAGATACACACAAAAAGGATAGAAAAATGAAGATATATTTGGATTAGCATTACAGCAATTTTTTAGTGGATATAAACAAAATAATTCTGAAATCTATTTAGAGACATAAAATGAAATATCAAGCATACTTTTGAAGAAAAGAATGAAGCCAACGGATGGAGTGATGCTATCTCATTATAAGGCTTCCTGTAAAGCTACAGCAATCAAGAGAGTATAGGACAGGCAAAAGACTAGACAAACAGATGAATACAGCAGGACATGTAACCTAGAAATACATAACACATAACCCAGGTGTAATAACAAAGGAACAAAGTAGAACATTGTAACAATGTTTTCGACAAATGGTAGTAGAGCAAGAACAATGGGCATATTCATATGCAAAATCAAAAAGAAAGCACTTGGTTATAGTCAACAAAAAAACAGAAAGCATAAAGCTTGGCGGGGGATGGGGGGCAGAATAACATAGATGTCTCGGTCCATTTTCTGTTGCTCACACAATATAATACACTGATTGTTTTATAGAGAAAGATTATTTGAGTTTGTGCTTCTAGACCACGGTTAAGGGGACATAGCTTGTGAAGTCTGTGTCGCAGGCATCACCAGGCAAAAGGCAGGAAACATACAAGAGACCTATCCAAGTAGGTGCTGATTACAGGCTATGACTTCTTAAGGATGAACATAGAAATGGTGCCGTCCATTGGGAAATAGCAAAAAGGGCTGAACACTTCTCAGAATTTTGGATAGCTTTGTCTGCTACAAAACTCATGGTGAAGTATATTCCTCAATGCATCAATGTTGAGAAAGGACACCTCAGGGGAAGCATTTAATCCGCGAGTGCTCCACCTCATGAATAATTAATGTCACACATGGAAGTCAGTGTCTCCCACCCTCTGCCATGTGAGACACTGCAATAAGACCCTCACCACCCCCATGCACCCTCTCCAAGGCCCTTCGCCTGTGCTTCCAACCACTGGAACCCAAAAGGAAATTCCTGTTACTTATAATTTACCAATCTGTTTGAAACAGAGTAAGCAAGATCTCTAACTTAATAAGTTAAATCAATCTGCCAATCTATAAAATACCTATCGATGTTCCAATAGCTCTTCTTGAAAAACAGAAAAACAATCTTAAAATTCACGTATAGGCACAAAAGAAAACCAATCCTAAGAACAAAGAATAATGCTAGAGGTAGCACCATTCTGATTTTAAATCAAACTGCAGAACCATAGTAAAAATATCAGAATGATCCTTACATGAAATTGGAGATGTAGATTAATTGAACATAGTAATATATATAAATTACAGTAATATATACAAATTATAATTTATATAAAAATATATAAGTAATATAAATCACCATAGCTACAGCCCTGGTTTTTTTAATTCTTGAGGTTATAATATAATTACATTTCTCCCTTTCCTTTCCTCCCACAAAACCCTCCCATGTATTCCTCACTCCTGTCCTTCAAATTCATGGACTTTTTAAATTAATTGTGTGTGTGTGTATGTGTGTGTGTGTGTGTGTGTGTGTGTGTTTCTAAATATAATCTATTCAGTCCTTATAATGTTCCTTGTATGTATGTTTTGAAGGATGAACGACCATTTGGTACTGAGCAATCAATGCTCTTCCCTGGGGAAGGCACCGTTCCTGTTTCCAGATTTCTTCTGTTACCTGTTGCTCTTTGGGAATGTTGAGGCCTTATGGGCTTCTCCCATCCAGTTTGCCATGTCCATTGCTGATATCATTGTTTTGCTCATATTTTGGCAGGCATGTTGGTGAAGTACTTTGTGTGTAGTCTCTTTCTGATGTTAGTAGGAGACACAATCTCATGATAGACTCCTTGATCCTTAGTTCTTTTACATTGCATTTAATTTTTGATACTAAAAAATACATTGGCAAGAAGAATCTTCTCCATTTATAGAAGAATAACCAGATCCCTATCTCTCACCCTATTTAAAACTCAACTCCAGATTCTGCATAGGCATTAATTCTTGAATTGAAACGTGAAAGTTGTTAAAGAAACACTAGGCAAAGCACTTCAAGATTCATGTATACACAAGAACTTTCTTAATAAAGCTCCAGGTACTCCATAAATAAGGCCAACAACTAACAAATGGAACCTCAAAATATAAAACTTCTACTCAGAAAATAAAAAAATAAATAAACTGAAGAAGTCAAATACTGAATGGAGCAATTTTTGGCTAGCTATACATATAACTAGGGACTAATACTGGGGATACACACACATACACACACACACACACACACACACAAAGCTAAACAAGAGGAAATCAATAAATCTGCTAAGGAAATCTCTCAAAAGATGGAGAACAAATAACTAATAAACATTTGAAAAAATATTCAGCCTCACTAGCCATCAGAAAAATAATTAAAACAACACTGGGATTCATGTCATTCTGCTTAGAATGCCAGTCATCAAAAATATAAGTAACAACAAATGCTATGGGGTGTGGACAAAAGGAAAGCTTTATACTCTGCTGGTGGAATATAAAGTAGTCAGCCCACTATGGAAATCAGTATGAAGTTTTCTCAAAAAATTAAAAACAGATTCTCTCATATGACCAAGCTATACCCAAAAGAGCTCAACTAACATATCACAGAGAAACTTGTACAGAAATGTTCATTCCATCATCACTAGTCACAGTACCAAGATACAAAATCAGCATAGACATCCAACCACAGAGGACTGGATAAAGAAAATGTGGTGTATGCACACATGAAATGTGATTCAGCTATAAAGAACCAAGTTATATCCTTTAGGGGAAACTAGAGGCATAGGAAATAGCCATAAACTTAATTGAGCCATCTTATAAAGACAAATATTGCATATTTCCCCTTATTTGTGCTTCCTATATTTCATACACATACATAAAATTGTGTAAGTTCATAGGACACGAAAGTAGAAACAAGCTGTCTAGGAAAATAAGGAAAACTAGTGGAGAAGGGGAAGAGGCACAGGGAGAAATGTTCAGCACACAATGTACACCTGTGCAGAAAGTAACCTCATACAGCACAGTACCACGTACAATGATTACTAGGGGTGAATGGTAGAAGAACTAACACAGAAGAAACTGCATTCCATGCCTTCCCAAACCTCCCTTTTTGGCTTACATGATCTATTTTAATTTAAAACATAATAGTAAGTCAAGTGTTTAAATAATGGTGTCTACAATTACTATTCTCGGATCTGAAGTGGCAAAAGGGACAGAGAGGTTCTAGTCTGACAAAACACATTAACATCTACAAGCTTGGGTACCCTCTTCTGGATTCTCAGTTCTTATTATGATAAATCGCAATTTTAAATGTACGAGGTAACATGTGTGTGACACTTTGACAAGCATAATTATGAACAAATAATAATTCAGACACTGTTTCAAAAGACTTTTCCAAAAATTAAAACTCCTATAGACTTCCACTTAGCCGTTACTGATTCATCTTGTTCCCTGCAGCATCTGTGCATGAGTGATCATTTTCCTAACTCTGCTTTGCTCTGACTCATTTTTTCAGGCTTACCATGCAGCCAGATCCCCACCATCATCTCCCTATTTTAACCTCCTTGCTACTGACCACTGTGTTGTCTGCAGACCCAGTCTTTCTTATGTACTTTCTACACCTGCTACCCTGAGATGTCCCCAAATCAAGTAATCTAGACCCCCATGCTGCTTCAAGTGCACACTACAAATGAGCTAGATTCTACTCTCAGGACTCATGAGAGAATATTTTTACCCTCCATTGTATGATTTCTAAAACATGCATATTCCTTATTCTCAGACCAAAAGCTTTCGGCAATAGGTTCTGTTTTTCTTGCCTCATAGTTTTCCTCTAAAAAACTTGTATCCAGTTTACAAATTCCTAGTAAATCAAATTATCTTCATAGAGAATATCAAGGATCTTGAAAATAGAGTAATATTAAGCTGCCTTAAGTTATTCTGTACACATACAGGAACGAAGGATTAAAGTGTAATTCCTAGACTTATAGTCTCTCTTATTCCCTAGTTCCCACTTGGTGTAGTTTCTCTTCCACCTTTACATTATTGTAGAAATCACCAAGCATTAGTAAAACCACACTGTTTCATGCAATCAGTGTGCATCCATGCAACAAAGAAGTACCATAAGGACATATTGTTCACCAACTCAGGATTTACAATGAAACTACACACAGGAAACCCAACAAATAAAGTAACAACAGCTTCTCAGACTGGTAGAATTTTTCAAGTAAGATTCATTTGTACTGTCTTTTCACACTTAGTTTTTGTAACCATCTTGCAAAAAACTCAAGGCAAGACTGAGGAAAAGCCACCCTGTCACAACAAAGCATGTCCTGTGCTAGGCAGAAGAGTCCAGGTCTTCCAAAGACTAATAATAAAATTGAAATAACTTTAACCATATTATTGCACATGAATGCACACAAGTGGGGATGAAGGTATTAATTAGAAGTATTGAGATGGATGCAAGGAAACCTTCCTGGGGAAAAAAAGCTGGTTGTTATGTAATGAATGGTTAACAAAGAGCCAACTCTTCAAGAACTGAATCAGGAGGATGCCAAGGATGCATTAAATAGCACGCAAGCAAAGAAACAAGTGTACATGTAGATTGTACTGACAATGAGGTGGAAGAATAACATAATTAAAGGAGAGAGCTAAGAACAATGTAGAAGTGAAGTATAGTATATTAAATTAGAAAGTATATTAAAAGAAAGTGAAGAAGAGCTGGAAAGATGGCTCAACAGTTAAGAGCATATGTTGCTTTTGCAGAGGACCCAGGTTCAATTCCCAGCCTCCACATGGTGATTCACACCATCTACAACACCAGTCCCATGGTATCTAAGGTCCTCTTTTAACCACAAGTACCAGGTCCACACAACACAGCAGTGGACATATGTACATGCAGGCAAAACACTCATGCACATAAAATAACAAAATGAATAGATGTTTAAAATTATAAAGAAAATGAACAGAAGTCCTTGTGTTATTTGAGAGAAAGGTAAAGAGTCTCACAAACTTTGGGGATCTAAGTCAGTTGCTGATATAAAAATACAAGAATCATGGATCAGCAGGGATATATATCCAGCCCATTAGGAAGGGTTCAATGCATTGAAGGAAACTCAGCCCATACAGAAGAGGACAAAGCATCAAGGAGGCATCACAAAAAGAAAAGACAGGAAAAGCATGAAAAAATGGAAAATACAGTGCTCTAAATAAGTCAGAACGCATTTAATCACAGTAAATATGAATAAATTAAACTGCACAGTGTGATGACTTTCAGAATCTATCTAGTCTTTATAAAATATACATTGAATGTAATAATCTACAATTACAGAACATTAAAAATAGCAATGTGCATGCCAAGTGCACGCAAGTGATGCAAAAGCAAATTTAGCTACATTAGTGTCAAACAAAAAAGTATCATTATGGTCAAAGAGAGTTAGAAAATACCGATAAAGCAATCCCCCGGAAACCGCAGCAGAGAGATGATTGTTTGGAAAGCAGTTTAGAATAAACAAGGAAATTACAGAGCTTGTTCAACACATTAAACAAAAAAAGAAAAAAAGAAAGAAAAAATGCTCCAGAGGGGAGAAAACAGAGAAAAACAGAAAGGAGGGAGATTTATCACAAAAGGAAATTATCATGGCAGAATTCTTGATTTTTGAGATCAAAGAAGGCCATTCCATCAATATCTATGAAAATGTATGAAAGAGGCCTGTTCTAAGGCATGTCATCAGACAGTGTCTAAACTTTGTGGCACAGAGGATACACTAGTTATCTACAAAGAGAAAACAGGTCCGTGTAAAAGATCAGAAACTACAATGGTTTCAAGTTCCAATAAAAGGTAGAGTGCAGTCGCATCATATCTTCAAAATCCTGAAGGAAAATTATTTCAAGGCAAAGTACTCGACAGCTAACCAAACTCTTGAATGGGAAGAATAGTGAAGAGACATTTGTTTAAGTCCCATGATATTGAGTAAATATCTCTTGCATTGGTAAGGTGAAAAGACATTTAATCAAAGAGTGGAAACAGCTTCCAGGATGAGAAGGTGAAGATGAATGAAGCCTAAAGCTGAATTGCCAGAGGAAAGGTGGACAGTTGTGTTCCTCAGTAGCATGGAAATAAATTATAATAAATACATAAATCACCTAACAATTTAAATCATTTCCTCAAGAGCTTATTCTTCTTAAAATAAGGTACTGCCTACTGTTCTTCACAGAGCCTTTACCTATTTTTACTCCCTTGACCGATGAATGGCACTGCCTCGCTGCACACTTCTTTGTCCAGGCCCTGGAAGGAACAGGTACCAAGCCAGAGTCATCATGCAAAACTTTGCCTACAATAAAGGTCTGGAGGATATAGAGGGTGAAGGAAGTTGGGGTGAAACCTCTAGACACGACAGAGATCTGGCGTCAATCAAAAAGTTAACGGAAAATTTGGCAAAGCAGAGTTCAAAATGCAGTGTAGAAAGAAAGAAGGCCAGAATGAAAGTCATCCAAATGCATATATGCGCATAATATGCAATAACAGTTGGTGGAAAGGAAGAGCCATGAATCTGATGGAAAACAAGTATGGATATATGGAGGGGTTTGGAGAGAAGAAAGGGAAAGGAAAAATATTATAATTAAAATACCAATCTCAAAAGTAAACAATCAATAACAAAAATAAGACACTCCACAATCCCTTTTAATGACGGACATCCCTCTGTACTTAGTGACGGACTGAGAGCACCTTTGGGAAATACGTCTTCAATGTGACGGTACATCAGCCCACAACACAGCCACCTTCAGATGACTGTGTTCAGTGGTGTGTTACCTGATATTAGCAACTGGCTGTACAGAGTTAAAGCGGAGGGGCTCTATCTCCTCATTTGTTGCTTTCCACCATGTAGGAATTCACACTGTGGACTGCTTCAAGACACCAAGGTGACACCTCTGAATTCTGAGCTTGAAATCAGTGGGAACAAATGGCTTTCCATGCCAGAGCTTGGCATGGGACACTGTTGACTACACGCTGCACAGTGAAGAGAGTTGTAAGCAGCAGACCTCCTCCGCTTCCATACTGAGCAACCTGGTCTCTTTCATGCAGCTCTGATCTTTCAGGGCCATTGCTGAAAATTGTATTTCAGAGTAGGTTACTCTGCACTGCCTTCAGAATGAAGTCAAGTATCTTTTAATATAGTTCTATGTCAGCATATTATGACCCAATCAAGCTCAAAATCATACACCCATTTCATTATTATAGAGTGGATTTTCTTATGCTTTTTCTGTGAATCAAGTCACACGTTTGACTTCTTTGTCAATTGGCAAAACATATACGCTTAAGGTGTGCATATTGCTCTGACTTACATAGGCATTATGAATATAGCTAATTGATACATGGACTGCCTTGACCCACCCTCATTTTTGTGGTGAGAACACTTAGTTCCTGCTATATTTTGCAAGGGGACTATCTCCCATAGACCCATATTTGGGGGTTTCTTCCCCAGGATTAAGCTGCAGGCTTTTAGGAGACAGGGCCTAAGGGGAATTCCTAAGTCATCTGGGAATGCGGTATTACAATGGCTTGTGGGGCCCTGCCTATGCCTTCGCTGTATATTTCTGGTGTAAAATGTGGTTGTATGTGTCACTACATGCTCACATCAACTATTTTATAAGAGTATTGTTCTTGAACCTCCAAAACTATGAGTAGAATGTTGTGTTCATAAGTAATCTGTCTAGGTATTTTGTTGTAGTTATGCAAGTTTGACTAATAGAACCCCCTCCCGACTCTCTCTTATGAATAAACTCTTTCAGCACCTTTTAAGAATATAATATATTTCTAATTGTGTCATCATGTGGCACAATAGATCTTTTGAGCTCACCTCTTCTGAATGAATGAAATCTTGTAGTCTTAGTCCAGCATCTTTCCAAACTTCCTCTAACACCCCAGGGCTCTACCCCACCATTCCTCCCTACTTATGTGAGATCAATCTCATTCAAATCCCCACATGATTGATTGTTTCATTACAACTTTATGCCTGTGTTCTAAGTAACTTAAACCATAATATGCTTATGTGGGGAATGGAATACAGCTTATCTCTTTTATCCTATGATTCGCATTTTCAAAGTTAGCTCCTCCTAATTATCTCTAGAAGATAAGTTTGAAAGAGAGAAACATACTTTCAATAGCTGGATATATGCAGAATCTAAAATCGAAGAATTGATATCATTCATTGATTTTCCATAATTTTAAAGTAATGGCTATGCGTACATTGTCAAAATTAAAAAAAGGCAACATTTAACTTGGAGAAAGTAAGTTTAAATATCAATGTAGTTGATGGAGAAAGAAAATTTATGGAAAAGTCAATGAAAAAAGGTTGAGTCTAATCCCAACACACAGAGAACCACAATAGTGCAATGAACTTTCCAACTGAGTGATCTAATGGGGACACTGGTTTTTAGGGAAAGCAACGTGGAAACATTATCATTGTTAAAACATTTAAATAAGCTAACCTTTATACTGCCTGACCTAAGTTTTATTATGGATTGTATCCTCCGAGCTTTGTGCAGTAATTTGTAAGTCATCCACCCTTAACATAGAGAGAAGGAGCTGTGAGCAAAGGGATCCTTAAAGGTATGACACATTTCAAATATTCCTATTTTCCCAAACACCATGGAACAGAACCCTGAATGAGGTCAGACATCAGAAGTCATCAAATACACTTTCTACCTATATCTGTATTTATAATGAATTAAAAGCAAAACTAGAACCAGAAATCAAAATTATAACAGTTCAAAAGCTGTTCCTTCATGAAGATATGTTGGTTTTTAGGTTAACTCTTCAAACAGCCACTATGTGTGACTTAAGTAAAAAAAAAAGTCACAAGGTTTGTTAAGGACATGAAGTTTTCGAAGCTGCTGTCTCTGAGAGAAAAATGTATTTTTGTGCCTTAACCCATCACCTGGTTTGTGAACTACATTTGACTCTAAGTGCACCATTGTTTTTTCCTCTCCAATGAAGCTTCTACCCCTCCTCCTACTCCCCCTGCTCTTTCACCTGCTTTTCTTCCTCTCCCTCTTTCTGCCCCTTCTTCTGCTCCTCCCCTTCCTCCTCCTCCCCTTGCACTACCTTTCTGCCTCCTGCTCCTCCTCTACCTCCCTCTTCCTCCTGTATTTCTCCAATAACAACTTTCAACCATAGCCATTTTCCTAGCAATTCACTTTTTCAGCAAAAAGTTATGGGGAAAACACGGGGACAAGTTAATTCAAGAAAATCAACTATAATTTATGGCACATACTTAATAGTATCGGGGGGG
>JADRCD010219643.1:0-15355 GCA_019843815.1 Montemys delectorum
GGGTTCTTGTTATTTTCTTCCAGCAAGCTACAACATCTAGCTCACATGCAATGCTTTACACACCTCCACAATCATACATCTAGCTAGCGTCTAGTACCTGGTAAGTAATGCATGGCTCTTAAGGCTTTAATTTCCAATCAGGTTTATAAAATAATAAGTTTACAATGTACAAGATGCCAATACAATAATTTCAGAACCAAATAATAAAGACAACATTCTAACCCAATTAATCTATTTTATAAAAACCTTTGCTTGGTTGTATAACCATGTGGGGTCTGACTCCTTAGCATCCTCTGACTCCATAATAAAGATCTTACTCCTCCTCCCTCTCTTACCTTTCTCCTCCTCCAACTCTAGCTCCATCTCTCTAATCCTGTCCAATCATAGGCCTGTCACTGCTCTAATGTGATTGGACAGAGAAAATGCTGCAACACACAATGATTTATCCACAGTTATATGGATCCATCTTGTTTGAGTGATGCTGTGGATATCAGAAAACTAAATCCCAGCAGCCAAGGATAAGCATAATCAGAGGGGCCCATGTCACAGAACTCCATAGAAGATTTATCTACAAAACCTGAGTGGAATGATTGTCAGATATTGCAGTTAAGTTGAAGGGTCTCTAAGGTCAAGGACATGGTATTAATGATGTTAGATGTTAATTTAAAGAACAGCTTTGTATGGCACCTTGATGTCATGTTAACAATTTTTACATTGCCTCAAAGCTGTTCTAAAACCCATAGATTACTTATAATGGCCACATGTGGTTGCCCAGGAGTTATCCGCAATGAGATTCCTACAGCAACTCTGCTGTTTTATGAGTGGTCTAAAGGTAGGATCTCTTAAGCCATAACTGAGTCAGGACAAACCTCACTAAGGTCTGTCCCAACAAGTGTATAGTGACCACACAGGGATGGAGAGAGTCCTATCATTGAAGGCACAGACTATAGGCTGATAGAAGGTAGCTGCAGCCCAGTAGGCTAATTGTCAGCCAGGGTGCTTGTAGGTTAATTCCTTCATCTTCCCGGAGCCTTAGCTGTTTCCTTTAGACAAAATTCTGATAATATAATGTATATACGAAGTTGTAATAAGAATGAAAATATCTAGCTATATTTATTACTGAACCATATATGAAGACTATTAAATAAAACAATCCTTAGACTTATTTATAAAATAACCTCCAAACAAATGCCTACTTATGTATTTTTCTTTCTTCTATTTATCCACATATTAAAAAAAATATGCAATTCTACTTTCACTCCAACCTCTTAATGTAGCTTAACATGATTAATTCTATCCACATTTCTGTCTGATATTTGCCTGCCCCTTGTTCGATTTTAATTTCTGTGAGTGTTTGAAATCCGTCTCCTCATCTTCTGAATCTGTACACATACATTGCTCTCTTAGTTTTACCAAACAGGCAGTAACCATATGAGATTTTTTAAAAAAAAAGATTTATTTATTATATGTAAGTAACTGTAGTTGTCTTCAGACACACCGGAAGAGGACATCAGATCTTATTACAGATGGTTGTGAGCCACCGTGTAGTTGCTGGGATTTGAACTCAGGACCTTTGGAAGAGCAGTCAGTGCTTTTAACCCCTGAGCCATCTCTCCAGACCCCATATGAGATATTTCAATGCAAAGTTCCAGCATTGTCTTGTTGACAGTCACCTGCCACCCTTCCCAAATAGAAGACATCGGTCTTTCTTGCATATTAGTCCAGCCTTATCACTGCACACCCTATCTCTGGATGACAGACAACAGAGGACACTGTCCATATTCCTTTTCCACACTCAGTGTTCAAAAACATTAGTCCAATAACAGCAAACCGCATACCAGAGTACTTCAGTTCCAGGTTGTCAATACATCTACAAAAAGCCATCTGGATGCTTGTGAATCTTTG
Source organism: Montemys delectorum (assembly GCA_019843815.1). Lineage (NCBI taxonomy): Eukaryota > Metazoa > Chordata > Mammalia > Rodentia > Muridae > Montemys > Montemys delectorum. The sequence continues at coordinate 1,906 of JADRCD010219643.1, forward strand.
AATGATAAATGCTTAAAACACAACCCCTGTCAGTCTGATTCTAAACCTTGCTTCTGCAAGATGGAGACTTGTAATCACCACACACCTACCAAAGATTAGCTGTCAAACTCAAGTAAAAACTACAGCACAAGAAAAGAATGAGGCAAGCCAGTTGGAAAATATAATTTTGGTCCTATAGCCTTTTGTGTTTATTGCCTCTTGTTGGGCCACTCTCAATCAGCGGCATCATTCTGACAGTTCTTGAAGGAATCCACCAAGCAGAAAATCTATATATTTTAGTGTTTTCCAGTCCTGAGGTAGCATCATCATCACCACCATCAGCTCACAAAGCAACTGCCAATCATTCACTGGCCCCTCAGACTCATTCCAATTGGAAATTGGGTCAAAATAAAATAAAATAAAATAAAAACCAGCATCAAGGATGATTGTGGATTTTGTTTTCAGGACAGGCACTTGAATTGAACAATGATATTAGTTTCTGAAATATTGCGTTGAGTTTCTGAAAATAAGTCCGTATTAGCATCCCACAAAATGCATGAAGAGGGGAGTGTGTTTCTACACCAGAGTCCTGCTTTGTTCTGTAGAAACACTGCTATTACAAAGGGAGAAGCTGTAATCACACCTCCCTATCTAGAGCAGAGGAACTGTTTCAGTAGATATGCCTTAATTGCCTGATGTTTACAGGTAGACTGGACTAGCCTCAAAATCGAATAGAAAAGAAGACAGAAAAGAAGGTCTTTAGGTTGCAGACATAAACTTAGTGGATAAAGTGCCTGCCCATTGGCATGAGGATTTGAATTCAGATTCCACCACCCACACAAAAGCTGAACATTGTGTCTCTCCAATATTGGGGCTGAGGTGGAGAAAGACAGATCTCTGACGCACAGTGGTCATTCAGACTAGCCCAACCAGTGACATCTACTTTTAATGAGAATTCCTGTCTCAAAAGGACACCTGACATTAACTGTACCCTCCACGTATACATTCACATTGCATGTGCCCACAAGAATATGTACATATGCTATATTACACACATCACAAAATATAGTATCAAAAAACTATGAAGACAAAAACAAACACACAAAACCCCATATATTTAGCATATGGTTAACTATATCATAACAGTCCCCACCTTGGAACACACTTTTAAAAATTCTGATACTTGTCACACAATACATAGTAACTGGATATAACAGTATTTCAAGTAAAGTTTCACAGTACATATGAAGTACTTCACATACTGCTTAAAGAAAATCATATAATTTAAGTATGGTAAAGTCATGATTGGTCAATGGTCAATTTATAAACATCAGTGTATTAATGACTGTAAATATTGCCCATATACTTAAAGGGTTAGGTCACAGGGATAATATTGTATTCATATTAAATGTTTCATTATGATACTCCAAGTGTTTAAAATCTCACAGTTATGTGTAGAGGGCAACATCATGCTGGGTTAGAGGCACTTGTCAATGTTAGAAACTTTGTAATCATTCATCATATCTATTCATCTTGATGACCAGGAAACTGTCATGCATAAACTGACCCACTTAAATAGTGGTTCTGACTAACAGTAATGCTTTGAGATATTTTTGTCAGGAAAATAAAAAAATAAAGTAACAGAAATAAGAAAGAAAGGAATGAATGAATGAATGAACCCTCAGCTGGAAAACAGGTATCAATTCTCACAGTAAAAGCCATGAAAGTTCCATAAAAACCTAGTTCAAGTGGAATTTCAAACATTTTTGTCATCTTGTCCCTGAGTCTGGAGAAATCTGGAAGAAGCAGGCAGACTTTGGCAAACAGTGAGTGCAGTGGTAAGAGAGAACCCTGGGAGATGAGAGCTGGCAATACATGTGGGGATAAGAGCCAGACAATGTATACACAGTTCAAGCAGCACAATAATTATAGATAATTAAGACACTGGAGGTAGAAAGGACAGTACCAATGTCAGTGTGGGCTTTTATACTGTGAACAGTGCTTCCTGAGTCAGCATGGCTGCTGTCCAGCATGAGTAACAGAAGACAGAACTCACCATGAGTAAGCATAGCGTCCTCAGTGCAGAGGAGGCATGAGACCTTCAGCTTGTCTGAAGGCCGTGCTGATCAACAGAGATCTCAGTCCATGCAACCCTCTTGACCACTGAGGATTTGAATGATTGAAAATTAGAAAGAAAATAGACAAAACAGAACCCAGTGTCCTGTAAATGAAATTGAACATTCTGTCTTCTTTTTTCATAGATGAGAGAGAGAGGAATTAAACATACATAAGCATTCTAATTGCTTATTTATTATATTTCAATAATTTTTGTGTTCCTACTCTCTAGGAGTGATAGAGGAAAAACTTCTCTCCTGACTGTAGCTTCAAACAGGAGAATAGTATATTGAGGCAATACACAGAGTATGCCTAGCATTCTTCTTCTAACTCATGGTCATGTACTTCCACTGGGTTGACTTTACCTTCTTCAAAACATCAGGACTCTGCTATAGGTTCTGCAGAGGAATACCTCTGTCCTTTCGCAGATACAAGTCCATCAGCAGGTATGGAAGATCAATGATTCAACACACCAGAATCCCCTTAGTAGCAATACCAGAAAAATATTTTCTTTCTAAAGGGTGTGTAGGAAGAGCAGAGCCATGCCCACACTTAGGTATATGGGGATATTAACAGAAACAGAGAGTGCAAATAACTGAAGGATAATGATAAATCCCAGGGAAGACAGGAGCTTGACAGGTAAGTAAGTGACATCACTGGTAATTTCATAACCTTGTGATTTAACTGTGCTAAATTTTAGTTATTGGGTAATTGAATTGGCTATCGATTTTGTTTGTCCTTTGCCTGTTTAAAAATTAAATAAAAAGCATTTTAAAGTTTTTCTATGCCACTGAGACAATGTCTACCCTCTCCTAAAATTTGTGTAAGGATGTGGGTGTGTCCCCAGTCTGTCTGGGGCCAGGAGAAATGTTTGAAATCTAACTAGATTATATCTGCCCTTGGGTACCTTGCTAGTACGTTTGAGGACCAATTGCCATCTATAAATGGAGTCCTTGAAATACAAATTCTGAGGCTGTAAGCTGCAGAGGCAGTGAGAATTGCCACAGTAATTGCCATGAATTTGATTGACAGACACTTACATTTCTTCATTCTTCTGACTCAATTACATCTGTCCTAAGTGCCAGGTTTTCAGACAAGAATGGAATTTAGTCTTAGGCTATGTTCTAATTCTGAGGCTCCTGGTGTGTAGATCCTGTGAACTGTCCAGGGTTCTGAGAATTAGGAAAGTGGGGGTTGGGAGGAATGGTTGTTACCAATGGGCTCAGATCGTCCTCCATCTCAGCTGTCCCCAGTGCTGCCTAGAGAAATAGTGCACAGCAGTTTCCATCACTTGGAAATCATGCAGCCTCCAAATGCTCTTGAACTCTTGGGACAGAGGTTACATCTTTAAGGCTTACCACATTCCTTCTACAGCACAGGTCCTAAGGCACACACAGTAAGGTTGCATATTAAACACCCTTAGCACCTTTACCTGTGAATCCATTTATTTTGTAAGCAAAATCTCACGTGACAATGGAGTACACAACAGGGTCTAAGAGGAAAGTTCTGGTATCTTCAAGTGTGTCTGACAATAATTGTATCCTCTCTTAGAAAGGACCCTCTGTGTAAGTTCTTACTAATGCATCCCTGGATCCCTAACTGTCTGTTTCTCCCTGTACCTGGAGAGGAACTGAGCATGAGTGAGGTACAAATGGGTCTTCTCAGTGCAAGTTAATGAGTGGGGCTGGTGGACCTGGAGTCCTAACCACTGTTTCAGGGGCAAATGGCAGTGGACTCTCTCAGTGATCCCAGCAGGATCTCAGGCCTGTTTCCACAATGGGGAAGTGCCCTGAGGTACCATCTATTCGCCGTTGGTCTCGATAATCCACAGGAAGCAGGATAGTTGAGGCTGTCTGCACACATTGAGTTTCTACATAACAAGTCAAAATTCATCATGAATATACATTAATTTTTACATAGGTCTACCATTTTGAACTCACATACAAATCAGTTCACTCTTAAATTTATTGGTTTCAAGAAAATTTAACTTTTTAAAAATTTCTATTTGGTACCTCAAAGGTATTTTGTTTGTGAGAATTTCTATGTACACGCATCGAGCTCATTCAAATTTAAACAGAAAAACATTAAAAAAATTATTTATGTTTAAATCTCAGTTAGTCTACTAATGTTGTATAACTTAATGTAAAATAGCTACATAATATGTTCTATGTAATGTAGATCTATCTTACATACTACACATAGTGTGCTGCACAGGATCATCAAGACAAGGAGGGAGGAAGTTGCAGAATATAAATGCTAGTCTGCGCTAAGTCCTCCATTGGAATGCGCACATATGAGGTGTGCCATACCGCAGAAGAGATGTTTAAAAAATAGAAATACAAATAAATCAATGATACAAGGGGAGGAAAAGAGTACTTCATTCTCAAGGGTTTCTGATAATGATGGATTCAAGTGTTCTCACAATTAAAATAAATAACCATAAGCAGCTAGAATGTATGAGAGCTTCTGAGACACTCATTAGAGGCAAGGTGCAGTACACTCTCCATGGGTTTTAAGAGCCCCTCTTCTCTCCACTGGAGAGGCTATGGCTGGAGGATTACCTGAGTTTAAGGTCAGTCTGGGCTACAAGGCGACTTCCTGGCAGCCTGAACTATAGTGTGAAACTCTGTCAAAAAGAAAAAAATAAAAATCATGAGAGAAGGACCGGGTTAGTGGTTGGGCAAAAGTGCCTGCTGAGATAGCCAACCAACCCGAGCGCCATCTCTGGAGCCACATTAATGTGAATAACTCTCAGGGTCTATCTCTGACATCTACATCCACCATGATAAATGTCTGCTCACATTCACAGACATCAAATGCTAGTGAGCACACATATGCTCAGGCACACACACACACATAAACACACACACACACACACACACACACACACACACAAACACACACACAAACACACACTAAAAAATTTGAAAATAGAGAAAGAGAAGAGAAAGAGAAACAAGCAAGGACTATATTTTCTGTTTCTCTCTGTCTTTGTCTCTCTGTCTGTCTCTCCTTGGCTCAATTAAGAGCCATGGTGACATAGAGAGCTGCCCTCCTGGCCTAGACACTGCATATGCTTTCTCTGGTCCCTACCCAGAGAACAAGCTATTAAGCCACTCTGACTTCTTAGGCAAGATATAAATGATAGATGCCCCAATCATGCCTGGCCCACTGCCGGTATGCCTCTAGTCATGCCTGGCCCACTGCTGGTATGCCTCTAGTCATACCTGGCCTGCTGATGGTCCAACTTCTGATTCTCTTTTCCTTTGCTGCCCCATTCCCCAGAGTCACAGACAACTTCCCAAAGTCACCAAAATCTTCAGTTGATGAGAACTATGTGGAATCTGTGCCCTTTGAACATGTAAGAGGGCTCATTGTTGAAATTACCTGAGATGTTATTTAATCACCCTGAGGCCTTGTAGCAAAACTTTTATTTTTAAATTTCAAACAAATTTAGAACCAGTCTCAGAATATAAAATAGACTTCAAAAAAATGATGATCAGATTGTTTGCAAGTCTAGGGAGAGAATCCTCAGATAGCTGAGTGACCCTCTGAAGTTCCCTTCAGAATCAGTTCAGGATGCGCTAGAAATTTACTTAAGAAAAAAAGATCTTGGGATCAGGGTCCCTTTCATTTATTAGATCTTTTCAAACACAGTGTGTGACCTTCATTTCCGGGGCCTTAGCTTTCTGTGGTGCCCAGTGACCAGCTTTCTAATCTAATTATATTCATTGGACATGCTGTGATCGTCCATGACCTGTGGCCAATTTAACAAGCTGACTCAATAGCAATGTTCCCAAGGGAGGCTGCCAACTTCCCAGAATGGACACTATCCCAGAAAAGAAAGGGAATTGTGGTACATGAAAAGATCATTGATTCCAGGTGTGAATTTGTAAGCCTATGTACTTTTAAATCACCATGACCAACTGTGCTGACTCAATCAGGAAACTAGCCATGACAGGAAGAGAGTAGAGAATGTGCTGATGAGGAGTGGGCAAGAAGAGATGTACATCCAGGATTAGAATACCTAACTCTACTCCCACTGCAGGCTGGGACACATCTGTGATGGCTATTGACCAGAAAGGAAGCTGAGACCCATGTGTTTGCTTCAGCAAGTCAAAGAGGCTTTGCAGCTCAACAAGACGAAGGCTTCCCTTACACTGGAATTCTCAAGAGTTGGTTTGGGGCTGAGAAATGGGGACAGTCCTGTGAACAATAGCAGCAGACTATAGAAGGGGAAAAGAAAATTAATGGCCCAATAGATAGTGGTGGTTTCCATGCAAACAACAATTGCTTTGCTGATACACTGATCAAACCATAATGGAGGTATTTTCTTCCGAGAGGAAAAACAGTGGGACCTGCAGTTCACTGCTGAGAAGGAGACCTGGCTGGGGAAAGCACAATAATTCAGAGGAGAATTAGACAGGGCTCCACAACAGTGGCTAAAGATAATCTCGATCAGAAGCTGATCGATGGCTGTGCCAGAGGATTAGATAAAAGTTAACAAAAATTCAAATCAGGCATAAGAAAGCAGTTCTTCATAAGCAGACAATAAGCCAGCAGGACACTTTTAAAAGGAAATTACAAAGACGCAGCCAAGAAGCATTAGATATTGTCATGAGAATGGCGGTGTGCCAGAATTGATAGGACTTGCAGAGCCAAACAGCTTGTTTATGTTTTTCTACCTGTGCATTAAGAAAAAAAAAAGAAAGAAAAGAAAAAGAAAAAGAAAAAAAATGTACTTGTCTTATTGGATATTTTTGTACCAAAAGGAATCTCAAAATGAATAATTTACCCATGTCAGAGAGTGAGTATAAGCCAGCTGATCAGCACCAGCCTCATTGATAACAGTCCCACCGAGATTCAGCAGTCTGGAGACTGGCTCCTCTGTGTCCGCCTTTTCAGTCAAGGATGGAGCCTGAAAATGCAGAATGTAGGTCTTTGTATCAAGTGCACAACAGGAGCCCAAGTGAAGCCCAGACTCTTCAAGTCTCTTGTCACCTTCACACCCACACTTCTAAGTGAGGGGGTGGGCCATAGACTCTTTTTTTAAATGTCTGTGCTGACTTTCAGCTCTATGTCTAAGAACTGTCTGGATGCACATTCAACAGGCAGGACCCCAAACTTGCTTCTCCCAGTCAAGCCCATTATTTCATTAAGGCTTAAGACAGGGGGCGGGCAATTGGGGCAGGGGCGGGGGATGGACATGGAGGCAGTGATACTGAGTGTGTGGCCCTGCATGTACCTGAGGGTTGCAGGCCTGGAAATTTTCAGAAGCCTTGTTGGCTCTCTTTCTGACAGGACCGACGAACACCACCCACACCTCAGGTGAGAACACCTCCCTCCAGCTTTCAGCCACTTATTGTCATCCAACCGAAGCACCATGCTGACACAGAGTTGAGAAGACTTGGCAGTTGTGAAGACAGAAGACTCCCTCACATCCATAAAGAAGTACAATAGTAAAGTGGAACAGTAACCTGATCAAGTTTGGTTTAGGCTTGAGGCCCTGTTTATTAGGAGTGCTGTGGAAGGTTTGGGGCCTGCAAAGCAGGAAGGACATGCAGCAAAAGCTGGGAGGGAGACATGTTCCTCATGGGAGTCATTATTGGTGATTCAAACAACATTAACTAAATAAATTAAGCTCAGGGGACATTGTATTGAGGATGGTGGTCATTGTGAAGGAGTATTGGCAAAGTGTGCTGGTTCCCTACAAAGACATAGCATCAGAGGTTTGTGACACTGTTGGAATAGCATAGTCCGATGGCTTCTTAACAGCGTATGCACAAGGTCACCACTTGGCCAAGAACCTCCACTTCTAGAACCAGTGAGGAAGTCTCTGATATTCTCCTTTTGCTCTGACCTATGGTCTGCCTTCATGGTGGCCTGTGTACCAGGTCCTATACTACAGTATCTTATTCTGAAAAAAACATCAGCTACTAGAACCCTGTCTATCTATGCCTCAGTGGCCACAACTCTGCTCTATAACATCAGTTTTCTCAGGAGAAGTGAATGTTCTGAATACTGTGACAACATTGGTAAGTTATTTGGAAATAAGATGTCTATAATACTTACATAAAGAAAAATCATTCCAAGTCTAGGGACCTTGCATATCTCAGGGAGCCATAGCCAGTGCTTTAATCCAGTGAACATCCTCATCCCACTGACATGTGACCCCTCAAGGCTAGCATCTTACTAACACTGGATATTGGTGGCCACACTGGTAAATACTTTCTACAATAACAGCATTTTGACTGTGCATGGGAGGCATGGGACAGTGCTCAGGCTGAGCCCACTCTGCAAGGCTACACTGTCCCTGAGTCCACTGATCAGGCCCAGCAGATAGAGTGGGACTATTCTCAGAGTGAAGGGTACCTGTCTCTTAAGAGCATCCCCTATGTAAGGTCTTTTCATGAATACCTGAGTGAGGAAAAGTTTGCCTGGGACTGAAGAACTCTTCAGTGTCTACGAAGAGGCTGGACTTTCAGTGTCAAAGTTCAGATGTTTATGAGAATTAAACAAGTTCCCACTACATACTATGCACTTACCTTAGAAGTTTATGCCAGCAGCTCCAGTCTTCTCTACTTGCCATCTTCTTATCCCTTCTAAGACATCAAATATGGACCCATGCCTTGTTCTCTTGGATCTTGGTTGTAGTAATACCCACAAATAGGCATGAGGACCACAGCTTAGGAGTGAAGGAGCCGGCCCAGCTGAGCATATTTATAAAGCCATACCCATCCACTCTCTGCAAACATCCACAGAGAGGACTAAACCATCTGAGACTAGACTTGCCTTGTTTCCCTTTTACTCTGCATTGGGTAGAGGACTACACCCATGTTGGAAACCATATGGAGGGTATGAGAGGTTAGAGTAGGCAGGGCACAGTCAGTAAACCCGCTTCAGCCTGTGTCAGTCACTGCCACATGCCACACTTAGTGTCAGAAAGCTAAACTTGGATAGCAGCATTGTCCTTTGAGCCCCCGTGAGCAGTGACATGCCATCTGATTCTCTTGTAACATCCCATTTTTGAACACTAGTAGTCATGTATCCTGGGAAATACTGAAGCATTTTTTTTTTTAGCCCAGACACATTTAGGCAAAGCTGTATCCTCAACTGGCATAGTTAGTCCTGAACATTCTATCACTGATTATCTCCCAGTCTGCCACTGATTATCTCTCTCCTGGTAATGAAAGCACACTTCTAGGTACAGGTAATGTAAGTAAAAGCAGATAACATAGCACTGAGCATGCACCTGTGTCTTTTCTGCACAAGTCTGGCATGTCACATACACACACGACCAGGCACACACATGTACACTCATGTGCATACATAGACATACAAATACACACTACCACCACCACCCCCACACACACAACTGCACACAGAAAGACATTTGTGCTTTCTTCTTTCATAAGGGAAATAATGAATGTGAACTCTGGTGTACATAACGTAGATGGCTACCTTCAAGAGAGATGAAGTATGACAAGAACAGAGATAGACAGACAGATAGATAGATAGATAGATAGATAGATAGATAGATAGATAGATAGATAGATTCATAGGTAGATAGATACATACATACATAGATACATAGATACATAGATAGATACATAGATACATAGATAGATACATAGATAGATAGATAGATAGATAGATAGATAGATAGATAGATAGATAGATAGATACATAGATACATAGATACATAGATAGATAGATACATAGATAGATAGATACATAGATAGATAGATAGATAGATAGATAGATAGATAGATAGATAGATGATAGAAAAAAGAGAGACATATAAACAAGGTAAAAAGAAGAAAGAGAAAAGAATGTTATCTATTATCTTGATTAAATTCCTATTTCTTGTAAAACTATAGCAAAAGAAGTTATACCCTCCCAGAAAGCTGTTATGTTACTGAAACATGAAAGTATGACTATAATCTATTTTTAGTGTTTGTAATTCAACATGTATTGGCATTTGACTCCATGGAAAAAAATGAAGACTTATTTTTCACTTGAGATAAACAGTGACCTCAATAGCCTCAAGTCAATATTCGACCTTCGGGATAAATGAAGCTAAGCATTTATCTCACCATGAGTCAATAGCTGTTTTCTGTATAGACACTGAGTGTCTTTTTATGCATAAATCTTTGATACTTTGAAGTTTCACTGACATTTTTACCCATTCAAATTTATAAGTCTAAAATTATTTATATTTAAATTCATATGACTTACAAATGCTTTTCAGTGTAATCACTGATAACATACTCCATAATTTAATTAAACTTATTTGTGACTTTTAAAATGAGATGTATCTGTTACAGTAAATCTCCAACCCCAATAAGCCCGTACAAATAACACACAACTCGTTATCATATTTATAAGCCTTCTTTGAAGGAGGAATAATAAAATCAAGGGAAGTTGAGGGTGGCAGGGACTTGGAAGGAAGGGAGAAGGGGGAGGGAAAAAGAGGGGCAGAATCAGGTATGGGAGGAGATGGAGGAGATGTACAGAGGGTCAGGAAATTGAACCAAGGTGTATAGCAATGGGGGATGGGGAACTGGGGCTAGCAACCAAAAAGTCCCAGATGCCAGGAAAGCAAGAGCTCCTAGGACCCCACATGGATGACATTAGTTGAAATATCCCACAAAGGGGAGAGAGAACCTGTTGAGACCATATCCAGAGGTTACGCATGGCCCTCAGGTTGAGAGATGGTGCCACCCACCTATCTCCAAAATTTTAACCCAGAATTGCTCCTGTCCAAAGAAATACAGGGACAAAGAGTGGAAGAGAGACTGCAGGAAAGGCCATTCAGAGAATGCCCCACCTGGGGATTTATCCCACATGCAGACACCAAACCCAGACACAATTGGGGATGCTTGCTGACAGGAGTCTGATACAGCTGTCTCCTTCAAGACTCTTCCAAATCCTGACCAATACAGATGTGGATGCTTGCAGCCAACCATCGTATTGAGCTGAGGGACCCCAATGAAGGAGTTAGGGGAAGGATTAAAGGAGCTGAATGGGTCTTATCTGGCATAAATGGAAGGGGAGATCCTTGGCTCTGTGAAGGCTTGATGACCCCTTGTAGAGGATGCTAGGGCAGTGAGGTGGGAGTAGGTGGATGGGTAGGGAAGCTCCCTCATAGAAACAGGGTAAGGGGATGGATAGGAGGTTGCAGAGGGGAAACCCTGGAAAGGGGATACCATTTGAAATGTAAACAAATAAATATCCAATTAAAAAACATATTTATAAGCTGCATGCTTAGATTGGTCAGATTTATCACTACACTACTCTATTCCCCAGCTATGAGATCCCTTGCTACTTGGAGCTTCTCCAGGCCATGTGGTTCTGCTCCATCTTCCTTCCCCCTTCCCTTCCTCTGTCTTCCTCTCTCTCCTCAGTCACCTCATCTCCTTTCCTCCTTCTTCTCTCTCCCTCTCTAAAACTTCCAATCCCACCTTTCCCTTCCACTGTCCAATCACAGGCTCTAGCCTTTATTTGACCAGTTAAAATGGGGAGAAGGTTCACCTGAAGTCACTTGAGTACATGTACATGTTGTTGGGGCAGCCCCTCTTGAGGAAGCTTAATTAGCATCAAAATACAAACAGTACCAGGGCAATCCACAGCATGCATCACTGCTAAATATTAAGAAGTAACTAATTCTCTTAATAACTTGTAGAGTTTCACATCTTTTCTGATAGTAAATTACTATAATTTGTATCCAATTAGAATATACTGTACCACCTTTAACCTAACAAAATTCAACAAAGGAAATAATTTAATAAAAACTAAAAATTGTGTTTAATGATCAATATCACTTTTTATCTTGAGTAATGAAGAACAGAACCCAAATATTGGGGCTTGCTTTCATTCTGAGCCTAAGAAAAAAGTGATTTGTTCAGGCTACCTCATTTTATAAAGATAATGACTGAGGATTGGGGTTTGAATATAGTAGCTGGAGTACAGCTTCCAGACCTGCCTGATGATGACCCCTTAGGCTTCCCTGGCTGTCTGTCAAGACACCACATGTTCACACCATCTCAAGTGCCAGATTCCTATCCTCACATGCCACAGCACCCAACCAGTGCCTGAACCTGTGGTCAAGTCCACTGGGAAGGTGAAGGCTTCAAGGAATACACTTTTTGCTTCCCCGTACTGTGGTACTGCCTCGTAAGGACTCCTGCCTCTCACTTGTGGGCTGAGGCCAGTGTGGAGGAATGCAAAACTGTGACTGTTGGACTCTTGGAAACAATTAATGTGACAAGGATTTAAACTGTTTAATTCATCTCATGGTTAATTTCACTAATGCTTAATATCAATCCATCTATACTTAAGTTCCACTTGTGGCTAATGGCTAGTACTGGTCTATAGTCTCCATTTTAACTAACACATGTTCCATGGAGAAGGCAGAATCAGGCCAACTCAGGGGTCAACTGACACATTGCTTTCCTTCATCTTCCACCTTCTCCATGTCATAGACCCATCTTCTCTGCCTCCTTGTATATTTTCCTTACTCTGTCCATGTGCACGTGCACACACACACAGACACACACACACATACACACACATACACACACACACACACAGATACACCCAGACACACACATACACACACACAGACACACACACACGCACACAGACACACACAGAGAGACATACACACACACACAGACACCCACAGACACACACAGATACACCCAGACACACACATACACACAGACACACGCAGACACACACACACACACACACACAGATGCATGTAAGCGTATAAGCATACACAGGCACACATGCCTCACACAAATTCTCTGTCAGTGTTTTCAGAGCTAGGCAGCACTTCAAAGGCCATTCACATGAAGTCAGGTATCACACAAGCACTGGGTACTGTTGAGGAGGCTCTTCTCTGAAATGACAGCCCTGAAAATTCTGTTCCTCTGATAGTAAAAAAAAAAAAAAAAAAAGACACATCCATTCATCCTTCTAAATTTGGGTCTAAAATGTTTGTGATGGATTAGGATGATCATACAGGATAAAACTGCCAATATTATGAATACTGACAATTTAAGACAAAATATAATATAAATTTAACCCTTAGCTAGAGAAACTTAAATCTGTAACAATTTGAAACTCGCTACTCTCCATTTAGGATAGGAACCAGTTCTCTTTGTCCTATTAGTGAAAAACTATAGGCTGTGGGATTTTCTCATTGGATTTTAGTCCCCTCCATTACCCTGTATCATTTTATCCTAATGCATTTTATGCTTTAAAACATTTATTGATTACCTCATCATACTCGTATAAAATTGATTTAACATTTCCTGTGTCCTTAAGGCTTTAAATTTAAAAAAAAAAA
>JADRCD010219646.1:0-17317 GCA_019843815.1 Montemys delectorum
ATGACATTTTTAAAGAAATACATTCAGATCCTACACTTTTTGTGTTGAGTCTGTCTGTCACAGCCGAATCCCGTGCACACCTGGCCAGAACCAGAACCCATCGTCCTGGGGAATACAGGGTCCCCGCAAGAAACCCTGGTCTGTGGTAAGAACCCAATGTATTCCAGTCCTCCATAAAGCTTTTCTTCTCAGAGGAAAACAAGAGTCCAGAAGTGCCTCAGGCTGGTCCCCATAACACATATAATAACATCCTATGTGGTAAAAAGAAATCTTAACTCTAGAGAAGCAGAGAAGGAAAATGAAGCAGGCACAACATCTGGTGGTACTCTGGAGTTAGGATTCAATTAATCCTGAGGTAAGCCTCACCATTCTGCAAGTTTTATCATTTAAGCCAATACATTTCCCCCTTAGTTTGTGTTGACTCATCTTACAGAAAATCCTGGCACAAGAAAGACATTAAAAAATAAATAATAGCAGTAGTTTTGGAAACTGACAACAGACACTTAATACTTCTTAATCATCTGTATGATGTTGTGCAAGTAACCTGTTGTGGATTTGGTTTTATGTTTGTATTATGTTAATTGGGTTCCCAAGATTGCAGGGGAATCCGCACGTACGATGCTGAGGGTCCCACCCCCAGTTGGTTCTGATTTGTAAATAAAGTTGCTGGCCGCCAACGGCTAGACAGGAACACTGAGAAGGAACTTTAAGATTGGCAGGCAAGGGTACCAGGAGAAAAAGAAGGACAGAACCACCATGCTGGGAAAAGCACAGGACAAAGAGACAACCAACATGTAAGTGGCAGGGAAGAGCAGCCTAGCCTAGCCCCTCCACCCTCCACTGAGTCTAGGGCAGCAAAGATGGAATACAGGTTTTAGTAAGAAATAACTAAGGAGTATCGGAGGGGAGTCATTAGCAATGTGGAAGTTTGGAAGTGGCCCAGCCATTGAACTGATTAAAGCATATTAAATGTAGTGTGTGTGTGTGTGTGTGTGTGTGTGTGTGTGTGTATACCTTTCATTCTTGAATCTACAAGATTGGGGCAGGTAGTGAGGAACTCTCACCATTGTAGCTACTGGGCAATTAATAAGCAACTACAGCTACCACTCTGAAATGCCCTATACTTGTACTTATATACACACACACTCACAGATGCCTGTGTACATATGTGGCACATTTGTACACATCATGACTTAATTAACAAAGTAGAGAATCTAAAGTTCCCAAATATTTATAATTATCACAAGTTACAAATGAAGTTCACTCAGGATAGTTCATTTAAGTTAATAAATGAATCTCGCTCTTGGCTAACATTAGCCAACACTGGCCCTAAAGCATTTGTCTTAGTCAGGGTTTCTATTCCTGCACAAACAACATGACCATGTTGCAAGTTGGGGAGGAAAGGGTTTATTGAGCTTACTTCCACATTGTTGTTTATCACCAGAAGAAGTCAGGACTGCAACTCAAGCAGGTCAGGAAGCAGGAGCTGACACAGAGGCCATGGAGGGATGTTCCTTACTGGCTTGCTTCCCCTGGCTTGCTCAGCCTGCTTTCTTATAGAACTCAAGACTTCCAGCCCAGGGATGGCACCACCCACAAGGGGCCCTACCCCCTTGATCACTAATTGAGAAAATGCCCCACAGCTGGATCTCATGGAGGCACTTCCCCCAACTGAAGCTCCCTTCTCTGTGATAACTGCAGCCTGTGTCAAGTTGACACACAAAACCAGCCAGTACAGCATTCATCTGTGGGACTTGAGAGATGGCTTAGTAGTTATATGTGTATACGGAGCTTGTAGAAGACTCAAGCTGAGTTCCTAGCACATACATCAATCAACTCAAAACCACATACAGGGAGATCCAATGACCTCTTCTGCCCTATGGACAAGAACATGCACACACAAAAAACAGAGACACATACACACACATAAAAATAAATCATTAAAACAACCACAAAACTTCAAACATGTTTTCCTGTTGCCCACTGTACTTCCTCAGGACTTTAATTCCCATAAAGCAGTAGTGCTTCTCTTTGCTATTTGTTTCCGGGATATTTGTACACAATCTTCTTTATACATTTGTCTTCTAAAATCAACCTCATTTCCTCTAATTTGACATGTATATTCATAAAACTTTATTATCACTGGATTTTCTAAAAAATGATTCTTAGTGTGTCAATTGCCTCTGGGTTAATATTTAGGATTCCTTCCCAAAGATAAGCAAGTCTTTAACTTCAAAAATAAGAAATGCAAGCAGGAAAGACTAGTTCTGTTATAGAGAACATTCAATTGTCCATTATTAACCTGAAACTGGCTTCTCCCCTGTTGTCTTTTGTGTTGCATATGCTGTACCTGCAAGGTGACTGAAAAACTATTTTTTTTTTTTTTTTTTTAGCAACAGGAACTTGCAAGTTGTTCGTAATTATTACTATATAGCACTAAATAAAGGTTAAGACATGACTGTAAGGAACTTTAAAATATCAAAGTAAACAATGAATAAATAAAGATCTCTCCCATGTAATTTTTTTCTGAAAACACTGATTATAGTTTAAAATGTTTTGTTTCATATCCTTCTGAAAATTTCACATCTGATATTAGAGTTCAAGTTCAAAACAGTTCATGAGCTAAGTAATGGCCTTTGGAGCTAATTAACCTTTAGTACTCAGACAAAAACACGAAAATGGAACCATTTTCCATGAGGGAAGAGTGACTCTGAGGTGAGTGGACCAAACAACCAAGGAAATGAGATAGACATATTCTGAGTTTTAGTTAGAGTAGTAATACCAATCTAAGTTGAATACTATTAATGACAGAAAAACAAACTATTAAACATTAAAACGTCTAAGTTATACAATCTAAAACATATTAATCAGCATCCAAACCAATGTGACATTTCATATGTGTAAACATTATATATATTTTCCAAAAATTACACTCTTAGCTGCCGTCACTACTTCAGAGGGAGTCATGATTGAAAATATGCTGAGAACCATTATCTGGTCAATCTTTAAAAAAAAAAAAAAAAAGTGGTAATTGGAGCTCAAAGAAAGAGTTACTTGCCTGTGCTCAAATAATCAGCAAGGATCAAATTCTGAAGGATTCTGAAGCACGGCGAGCACTTTAAAGCTCCTTCAAAGACAAATTTGTGTGAACAAAGGGAAACTCTCAAGGTATATTTCAATACACACAATATTAGAAAGCATCCTCCAGGCACACACACAATTCTAGGAAAATCATTCCCTAAGAAGCAAAATAAAGCATAAACATGAATGACTGCAACAAAAATAAATGTTACAGTTTCATCAGAAGCTTCAGATAAGAATTTGAAAAGCCAAGTCAAAAAATAAGTCGTATAAACTGGAAAATATCATTATAGTATATTATAGGACACTGCTATAGATCATACACATGCACATACACACACAGTCATATAAAGACATTAATCAGAACTTTTAGTCATTGGTCAATAGTAGAACACTTACGGATCGCTTATTAAAAAAACAATTTATCATATAGTCATAAATCAATAGTAATTTTAGGTAAAATGACCAAGAAAAGACAAGCAGGCAGTGTTACTTAAAGGGCACTGTTGCACTGTGCGATGAGACTGTTTCCAAGTACTGTTTGGCAACGAAGGTGGAAGGGTCAACTCTAGTTTTTTCAAGTTACCTCTTATGCGAAGGCAAGCACAGCCACCAACTTCAGGATACTGTCTCAGCTATTTTTATACAACACTGGCAGAGCTGAATAACTGTAACAACTTTATAAACTTAAAACACTCAGATCTATGTTATCTAGCCCTCTATAAAAAAGGTCTACCAATCTTAACTTAGAGCACTATATGACCTTGCTTATCTACTTCCTATCCACAAAGGGCAAGATCCCCCAGAAGTAACTGCAAAACTAAAATCCCACACCTGGCCTTGCAATCGCTCTCCTGAAACCCCTATGGAGATGAAGGCAGGAAAGACTCTGAGATCCAGTGAGCCATAAAGAACTAAAAAGGACTGCCTTTGGGGAACAGAACTGAGGGACTAGGTATAGAGGGTAAAAGGTACTACATTATCGGGGCTTCTTGTTCATTTTTAATAATAAGTTTAATAATAAGCAACAATCTCTAAAAGATTTATATCGTTTTCGTTAAGAAAGCAAAATTTAAAGGTCAACTCCCTCATAGAAAATAAGCGATTAAATCTGCTGGTATTAATTTTGGGACACATTTTTACAAGTGTTCTATAGAATTTTTAAGTTGCACATGTCCAAAACATCTAAATAAATTACCCTCAGACAAGAGCAGTGTCATTCAAATAAATGTATGGGAGGATCCCAAAACATGTTCATTTAGCTAAGTATGTTCTATAAATAATCTTCAGTGAAATTCTAAATGGCCTACACTAAAAGCTAGAGAAAATGTTTAGAAACATTATCTCGATACATAGAAATTAGAAAGCTGTGAGAAAAAATATATATAGCTATATATACACACATGTATACTGTGTGTGTGTGTGTGTGTGTGTGTGTTGTGTATTTGTTTGCTGAGACAGGGTCTCTTTGTGTAGCAATGGTAAAACTGGAACCTGCTATGTAGACCAGGCTGACAGAGAACTCAGAGATCTTCCTCCTTCTGCCTCCCAAATGCTGGGATCAAAGGCGTGGGCCACCATGCCTAACTGATAATAATTTTTAGAAGACAAGTTTATTAAATACACCTCAAAGTACCTTGTTGTATATGTATGTACATACGTACAGATTTACCTAATTTTTTATTTCTACCTTCTTTGAGAACTTCATGTTTAAGCTCATCAGAACTTTAAAGGTGGCACTACTATAGATCATGTCACTACATTCCAACATCATTACTTCCAATGAAGAACTTCATATAGAAAGCACAATATTATATTATCTGTACACCTGTGGTATACTTTACCAAGAATTAAATAAAAAAATCCTAAAACGGACTCGATTCTCAGACTTGTCTCACTTGTACATGCTTCAATTGTCAGCACCAGTTCAAAAAGTTTAGAACTGGCCTGGTTTGCGTCACATAGCAGAAGCTCAAATATACAATTATCTTTGAATAAAACCTGAGGACTAAAGTGTCATCAGTGTGTTAAGGACTGAGGTGTAGCTCCGTGGTTGACTACCTGCCTTGGAAGTACAAAACCATGGCTTCAATAATGGCTATCCCAGTGGGCAGTGGTGGCGCAAGGGAGGCAGCACTTGGAAGGCAGAGGCAGGTGGATTTCTGAGTTCGAGGCCAGCCTGCTCTACGGAGTGAGTTCCAGGACAGCCAGGGCTATACAGAGAAACTCTGTCTTGAAAAACCAAAAACACCAAAAACAAACAAACAAACAAAATGGCTATCCCAAGATTAAAAATAAATGCTTTAATATGTAACAATAAATATAATTCACCACAAACACTAAAAACAAAAAAAAATTTAAAACTAAGGTTATTAGACTTTTTACATAAGCTAAATTCTGACAAAAGCATTCTTTTAGTTAAAAAAAAGAGAGAAAAGAAAAGAAAGCAATAAAACTTGGACTACTTTTGTATATTTCTACTTATACAAACAACCCTGGAGACTTGCCACTCTAAATGGCAGTGAATAATGCAGCTCCTTTGAGATCGTAGGGTAAAAACTAGAAGACAGTGTTTTAGGTAGTGTTTTTCCAACACTAAATATAGTATAAGGAAAAAGAAAATCACAATAATATAATCTTTTTCTGCCCCCAAACCTATTTAGTCTTTATTCTTGATAATACCTGGCTTAAGTTGATAGCAAAAAATACACATCAATTTGTAGTATTCAAACTCTTAAAAAAATGAAAAGCTTTGACTATCAACTCACCTTCTTCTGATACCAGACTATAGCATCTGTGACTCTGGACGCCATTAATTCCGTTGAAATCACACATTCGTCATTTTAAGCTGTACAGAGAGAAAAACATGCAAAGGATTTTATTTCCACCGTCCAGGAGTCTAACAACATGCACACATAGGACACTGGTTATTTGCAAAGTAAGGGGTGTATGTCTATACTTAGATTACAGCCTTGCTCATTCCAATTTTAGCAGCAGGTTCTCTTAAGTAAACAAAAATTAGTTGTCATAATAAAGTTGTTTTTAGATGGCTACAGTAATAAAATGTTCCTAGAAAATGAACTGTTATTTAAGAAAAATAAATCTTTCAGATAAGATTCAGAATATCCCAGGCTATACGGGAAATTTTATCTTTATAACTAATATGTAATAGGAACTAACTCACTCACAATTTTTCTCTACTTTCTATCAAAGAACCAGCATCAATTACTATTGCTAATAGATGTCTGGAAAGAAATGATGACTGAATTTTAAATCATATTTTTATAATAAAATCAAACTAACATCAAGACAAGCTTATTTTAATAAGCCAATATCAGGTTAATTACACAGAAATAATACCTATTAAGAACGTGTCAGATATCACAGTTTGTGGGCATTGAGAAATCTCTATCTCTCTTACATTCATGTAAAAGACAGTCCATAACCCTCCAAAGATTTCAGACTGACAGCAGCTAAGAGCAAGATGCTGCCCCAGTCACAAAGCAGCAGTGCTGTAGACAGCACCTCTGAGCTCTGCCAGCCTGGGCAGAGTGGTCATTACAAACCAGCATCCTCAAAGCCCACCAGGACCTCAGGGAAATCAAGGGCGAAAAGCTCTTCACATAACCCATCCTAGCACATGAGATCTGCAGCTGCAGCAGTTTGCCAAGGTTAACTAAACATCACAAATGTTACATGCTATTCTTGGGAGCATGAAGGCTTCTTGAACATGCCAGGATTCAAATACAATAAAATTACTATCAAGTTCAAATGTGAAGCTTCTAAACCTTAAAGCAGAATTTACTTAATGCTTGTACTCTTGATAGCTGCAGACAAAATTATTTTATTACCTTTCCTAATGTATCAATGACTGCACTTGTACAAATTACTGTCAAATCACCATCATGTGAAAGGGAGAAAACTCAACAAAGCAAGAGATCTGAACTCACACACACACTGGCTCCAGTATCTATCTCTACTTAATACTGAGAGATCACTTAAGCCCCTTCACTCCTCCCCTTAACAGTGGGAGGAGTGCTTGTTCGTACTTAGCCACTACAGTTGTTGTGCAAATAACATGCATAAGATACTTACAGCAGAACACAACACATAGTATATCTCGATTATAATGAACTGTTTTATTTTAAAGTTCTTCAATTCAGTAAGAAGAAAATAGTTATAGTTTCCTTTAATGTGGAAAACAACTGAGTGCAGTAATGGTTAGGTTTTGTTGACAACAAAAATAAGAGTAGCTACCTGGCTATCCTAAGATGACAATGTCAGTCTCAACTACACACATTTTACTTAGAGATGTCGATGTTGCCCTCCTCTGAAGTCAGGTATGATTACCTTCGTTCCTCTCACCACTGTTTTTTGTTTGTGTTTTGTTTTCACAGAAGCTTTGCCTTATTGACTTAAAATCTCCATTTAGGTTTTTTGTCTTAGACATCTCTGGTGTGATCAATTCATTTAAAGGGTATTTTTACTCAAGATTTTCCCAAATGATTCTATGAAAGGTGTATTTACAACATTATACCCCTAAGCTGTCTGTTTTTTCAAGACAACTGTATACACTTTGAAACTAACCATAATCTCCCATCATGCAAGTGACAATAAATGAATAAATGGTACAAAAGTTAGACAGCAAATTCTCACTCTACCCTTTTCATTCTATCCAAACTTTGTGGAAAAAAATTCCAGATTATCTGTCAAAATAAGTGCCTTGATTTCTAAATCTCCAGGAGTAAACATATAAGAACATGAACAGGTTTCGATGACCAAAACCATTTATTTATGTTGTATCTAATACACTTAGGGAATATACACACACACACACACACACACACATATATACACACACATACATATATATCACATATGTGTATATATGACATATATATGATCACATATAAGTAACAGTACTGAGGGTCGGCAGGAGCATGACACCCTGAGTTCGAACCCTAGGACTCATGATAAAAAGAGAGGATGGAGTCTAAGCAAGTTGTCCTTTGACATGTGCACATGTGCACCATGGCAAAGACATGCCCACACACATACACAGAGAGAATAAACGAACAATAGTAGTTAAACAAAACAGAGAGAAAATCCTCAATGAAAATAAGGATAACATCTGCCTCAAAATAAAAGAATCGAAACAGAACCTTTCAAATTCTTACTTATTCTTCTTGTATGTATATGCATGCCACAATGTTTGTAGAGCCCTTTCATGGGTTGTGGAACAGAACTCAGGCTGTCAGACTTGTATGGCAAGTGCCTTTACCTGCTTCCCCATTCCAGCAGCCACAACATCAAAACTGACTCAGTGAGCAACACTTAGAATAAATGTCAACTAGCCAACGACTATTAGTTACATAAAGTATTCTCTAAAATTTAGTTCTATAGATCTACAGAACTGAAACCTTAACTCTCTGTTTTTAAAGAAAATCTTCTTTGGTAAGGTGTGTGCTCTACAAATTCATTTAATAGTTTTTCTAGTATCAACAACCTCTCTGTGACACTGTGGAGGTCAGTCCTATTTAATAAACAAACAAACATACCATGTGTGTTCTTTTGTGACTGAGTTACCTCACTCTGGATGATATTTTCAAGTTCCATTCATTTGCCTACGAATTTCATGAAGTCATTGTTTTTAATAGCTGAGTAGTACTCCATTGTGTAAGTGTACCATTTTCTGTATCTCTATTTTTAAGACGGTGTCTCTCACTGAATCGGGAGCTCACTGGCTCAGCAAGGCTGACTGGCTAACCAGCTCTAGGTATCCTCCCATCTCTGCTCCCCCAAGCACTGAGGTATCAGGAATGCTCCCCAACACACAGCATGAACATGGGTATTGGAAATTTGTTCTCAGCACTTCATGTGGCACCTACAGTGGCAAGACTACCACCTGAACCACTTCTCTAGCCCACTAAAGCTTTTTTGAATCAATCAACTATAAGGATGGTATTACCATAAGAATAAAATCTGATTTTAAAACTATAGTGTTGACTGTACACATGGCATTTTAACTTTGCTATAGATAGTATCAGTTAATTCTCTTTGTAACATAGGGTTAATCACTGTTTCTATCAAAATATCTGAATTTTTCTTTATATTTCCACATTTATGATCCCAAACATTATTAGCCCTGCAATGAGAAGGTGACTACAGAAGGGATGGTAGGTAAAGGATGCTCTCACTGTAATAATGACCAGGAGGAAGATTCTTTGTACAGATCTACATGTTTTAAAAAGCCAGATTTTGCCAGGCAGTGGTGGCGCATGCCTTTAATCCCAGCACTTGGGAGGCAGAGGCAGGCAGATTTCTGAGTTTAAGGCCAGCCTGGTCTACAGAGTGAGTTCCAGGACAGCCAGCTGTTCAGAGAAACCCTGTCTCAAAAAACAAACAAAAAAAAACCCAACAAAACAACAACCAAAAAACCCAGCCAGATTTTAACTACTCTCTACCTCTGAATTACTCTAGGAATGTCATATATTACAGTGCACTTCCCTTATTACTCTTGAACCAATTCATGTTGCAGCATGCCTCTCTCTCATTATGCTTAGAAAGCAAACTATTCCCACGGGACACTTTACTTTGCCTTTTATTCCCACTCAGTGCTTTTCTCCATTCTCCATCTTAACTCCCAAACATAGCCTTTCTAAGGAACTAAAAGCACTGGCGTTTACTGTCTCTGTCCACACTGATGAACCTAAGCTTTTCACCAGATCTAACCCTACACCAAACAAAAGACTAAAACACAGCAGCTAAATTATGTATGAGTTCCTCCTGAATTATTTTACTAACAGATCTAAAAATATTAGATGAATCTATTTAACATGTGGAATTTAGCGGGGTACAAACTATTAGCTGAGTGTGCTTTAGGGAGAGCTTCTGCTCAGGCCCTGCGTCCTCATTCCTATTGCCTTTCCTAATAGCCTTTTACCACCCCTGCCTGGTTAGACTCCGTCCTCTCATCTTCTCTTAAGTTGCAACCATACCACACGTTTCTACCTCTGCCAAATCCTATTTCCTCTTTACAAAATAGAGAACTTTACAAAGGAGCCTCCTAAATTCTACTTTGTCCACAAATTTCCCCCTCATTCTTGCGCTCAAGATTTTTAAACTGTCTTTTTTCTGTGCTTCTACTACATCTATACTGTTTTGCATGTACTTATCTCACCCCCAGTTCTAAATGTTAAGGAAAGCCAATGCCTTTAAGTAACCATCCTATAACCCAGTGGTTCTCAACCTTCCTAGTGCTGCGATCCCTTAATACAGTTCCTCATGTTGTGGTTACTCAAACCATAAAAATATTTCATTACTACTTCATATCTAATTTTTCTACTGCTATGAATTGTAACATGAATATCTGACATGCAGAATGTCTGACGTGTGTAAAGTTGTTCGACCTCCATAGGGCTCATAACCCACAGGTTGAGAACCACAGCTGTTACTTTTGACTATATTAAACATTGAGGTTTATAAAGAAAATCTGAAGTCAGCAACAAAGCACCACCAAAAATGAATTTAAGGGCAAGAATAGAAACTAACTCTTAAACCTCCCCACAGTGCACACAAACACATAGGCACACCTTTTCTTAACATTAAAAATATCAAAAATACAATAAATATGGCTGATTTACTGACATATCATTCAATCAACCAATATAGAATAATCTGGAGCCTAAAAGGTCCAAAGAAAATTACTAAAACCAGGGCTGGAGAGATGTCTTGGCGGTTACGAGCATTGATTGCTCTTCCAGAGGTCCTGAGTTCAATTCCCAGCAACCTTGTGGTGGCTCACAACCATCTGTAATGGGATCCAATGCCCTCTTCTGGTGTGTCTGAGGACAGCTACAGTGTACTAATATAAATACAAATAAATAAATAATATTTTTTAAAAAAAGAAAATTACTAAAATCTCTGAAGTCTAAACTTATTCTACTCCTAAATGATAAATTTAACAGTTCCCTCTTCTTAAAACAGTAAAAAATGCTAAGGGTCAAATAAATTTTTTTATATTGATACTGAGGCTAAGGAAAAATAACTGAAATCTACTGACAGAAGGTGTGTGGTGTGAACAGATCTTCCACTAGTGTGGTCTGTAAGTTGTTAAAATTTCATTAAAGTTTTTATGGTTTCATCTGGAATGAAGAAATTAAATACTACATTATATGCTAAAACTTACTTCACTTTTAGAACAGAAAATGAAATTTGAAAAAGTGATCTAAAAAAACAGCTATCCATTGTCTATTTTAACAGTTCATAAAAGGAATGTTTAATTTTGAATTTCATGAATAGAACCAATGCACAGTCAGTGCACCTCAAAGTGATGGCTGATACCCACTCCAAGGAGAGAGAATCTCAGGTAAGCACAACTTGCATCAACAAAAACACTGTGCTATTAAGATATCTAACAGGGAGTGGTGGCACACACCTTTAATCCCAGCACAAGCAGATTCAGGTGGATCTCTGTAAGTTCCAGGACAACCTGGTCTACAAAGCCAAGTTACAGGACAACAGAAACCCTGTCTCAAAAAAAAACAAAAACAAAAAAAAAAAAAAAAGAAAGAAAGAAAGAAAAGAAAAGAAAAACAAAACAAAAAAAACCTCAAGAAATCTACCATTCAAAAGTTGTAAGCTTTTAGAAATTGTATTTATTAAATGTATACGAGTATTTTGTCTACATGTGTACAATGTGCATACAGTACCAGAAAAGGGTGTTGGAGCCCCTGGGACTGGAGTTACAGACAGCTGAGAGCTGCCACATAGTGCTGGGAACTGTTCTTCATTACTGAGTCCAAGAGTTTGGATCTTATTATGACTATGTAGGACTTCCAGATGGGCATAATAAATCACTCTGCATGTTCTTCAAAGTAACTTTTTATATTTCAGGGTTTCTTAATTTCAGCACGTTCTCAAAAATCCCCTACAATTCTCTTACTGTTCTTCGATGCACTTTGTTTTAAAGGCCCAAAACATCCTTTAAAAATCCAATTAAAGTGTATATGACTAAGTATTTTGTGTTTTGATTGATGTGATTCTTGGAAAACTCAATTATGAAATATGATCCACTTTAAATGATTTAACTACCTTATTTACCCACAGGAAAGTTCTATCATCAACCAAGCAAGCTCGATCCAAACCTACACATGACCTTACTGCTCCGACAGAAGCAGTAACCAAATAAGCACCCCACGTGACTTATCGATACGGTCAACGGAACTTCAATATTTTATTTAAATTTGGTTGCATTTAGAGATCAAAAATTACTGACCACACATCATCATCAAAATGCTTGGATAAACAAGAGAAGTACGTAGCATACTTGGGTTTTAGTAAATAAGATTAAAAATAGGAGGGAGGGATGAAAGGTGGGGAAGATAAGAAGTGGTAGGTAACTGTGAAAAGAAGACCTCTTAGGTGGTTGCAGTAGCTAGGAAGGTGTGATGGTTTGGACATGCCTGGCCCAGGAAGCGTAGCCTTATTGGAGTAGGTGTGTCACTGTGGGTGTGGGCTTTAATACGCTCATCCTAGCTACCTGGAAGTAAGTATTCTGCTAGTAGCCTACAGATGAAGATGTAGAACTCTCAGTTCCTCCTGCACCATGCCTGCCTGGATGCTGCCATGTTCCTGCCTTGATGATAATGGACTGAAACTCTAAACTTGTAAGCCAGCCCCAATTAAATGTGTCCTTGTAAGAGTTGCCTTGGTCACGGTGTCTGTTCACAGCAGTAAAACCCTAACTAAGACAGGAGTACCAGGGACTGGGGTATTGCTGAAATAGGCCTATTTTTGTTTGAAGAATGTGGACTTGGGGACTCTAGAATTGGAAAGCCATGGAATGTAGGGATATGGAAGACTTCGTTGCTGTGAGTGATTTGAACCATGTTTCAGCTCTAGCAAGCAGCAGAACTTTGGCCATGTGTCTCTGGCTTTTTAGTCAAGAGGACGAAACTATTGGGACAATTGATGCTGGTCAGCTGGAGCTAAGAAATTAGCAGTTATTAGGAAGAGACCAGCAACACTGAGGTGAAATCTTCTGGGAAGTGTTTTCTGAGAGCACAAAGAAGCTGTTTTCCAGAGATAGCCAAGGTTGTACCTCATGCTGCGGCTGGACTTGGGAATGTGTAAAAGTCACCTAGGTGGTACTAGTTTTGAAGGCATGAAGGGGTCATAAAGAATAGCTGAGGCTTGGCACTGTGAGAGTCCATGGAAGGCCATTCATTTGTGAAGGTGCAGCCTCAGTTGCACTTGATTTGATGGCCCAGGATTGAAGGGGTCATGCAAAGATGTTGAGGCTTGGCACCATGAAGAGAGCCTATGAGAGGCTATTGGTGAAGCCTAGTTGCAGCAGAAGACCTCAGTGTATTGGAGATGCCAGCACCATGGGATGGTCATCAAGAACAGAAGCAGAAGTGGAGTGGATCAACCTGAACTTAGAGAGCTACAGAGGGCAAAGCTGGAGATGTGACCCAAGCCCTTTGGAGGAGCCCAGAAGATCCTGTGTGGATCCCAGACCCTGGAACAAGAAGCTGTGAAGTTGAAGTTGCCTTGGAGACTACAAGATGTCTGAGATGCCAGAGCCATGGGATACCTGCTAATAAGGTGCTAATAAGGAATGGAACCAGCCCAGGAGAAAGAAGTATGTTGCAGTCAACAAAGATGAAAACAGAATGGAGATCTGAAGACATGGAGATGCAGAATTGGGAGTTTTCTCAGCTGATTTCCTGTCTTGCTTTGGAGATTACAATTAAGTGATTGGATGAATCTCAGAAGAATCTCAGAACTTTGGACTTTTAATTGTTGAGACTGTATAGACTTTGAAAGTTGGACTAAATACAAAATGTATTTTTTTACTATGTTATGGGTAGCTATGGCCCCCATAGACTCATGGGTTTGAACAAGTCTAGGAGGTCCAGGGAGTGGAATGTGATGGTTTGTATATTCTTGCCCAGGGAATGGCACTATTAGAAAGTGTGACCCCGTTAGAGTAGGTATGTCACTGTGGGTGTAGGCTTTAGTACGCTCATCCTAGCTGCCTCGAAGTGAGCATTCTGAAAGCAGCCTTCAGATGAAGGTGGAGAGCTCTCAGCTCCTCCTGCACCATATCTGCCATGTTCCTGCCTTGATGATAATGGACTGAACCTCTGAACCTGAAAGTCAGCCCCAATTATATGTTGTCCTTACAAGAGCTGCCTTGGTCATGGTGTCTGTTCACAGCAGTCAAACCCTAACTAAGACAGAAAGGGAAGGTGGGTACTGTTATGGTGCCCAGACTTTGGAGACTGTTAAAGCTACGGAAGGTTGTAACTAGGAAATACAAGAGAAGTCAAGAATGCAAGAAAGATGTGGAGTAAGAAGAGATGTGTAGCAGATGTGGCTGACGGTACAGTAAAGAATGTAAACCACAGCCCCACAAACCTGATACAGACAAACGAAACCAAAGCCACCACCATACATATATGCAAGAATGAAAATTAACAGGAAGGAAGGAAAATACTTACGGAGTGAACTGCTTGTACAACTGTGCTAAAGTAAAAGGTGAGGTTCTAAGATTCTGTGGCTCTAGCCCACGCTATGTGCTGTAGAGAGAGGCACATGAGAGCCATCAACATCTGTGATTTCCCTGTTCCTAGATTCGTGCTCCTTCACAAGCCGCTTCCGTTCAGCACTGCAGGCTGAAGTAACTCCTATTTAACCCTAACCCTAGCCAGTACATAAAACTTTATGTCTCAACCGCTCCTAATTTTATTGACTAAGGTCTGAAGACGCTCCATGTTTATCCTCCAGCAGCTACTGAAGTCAAAGGGGACCTCTGATAGTCATCGCCTCAGGATGACATCAAGCAGCTACAGTCACTTTTACAGTTACTATCATACAAAGGTTAGAATTCAGAGATTACACCATGTGCCCCAGCTCCTGGACTATGTTTTCTGAACTACACACTCTCAGCTTAACCACATCCCAATCTCAAATGAAAGTATACAGGTGATGGTGACAAAAGAAAAGAAAAAGCCAAGCAAAGAAAACATTAAATATGTACTTCTAACACAGTTATGAAAAGCCAAAACACAATTCCTCAAAAATTATTAATTATAGTAATTATTAATCTACAGTAATAACATCTAGTGAGGGTGGGCTAGGTACAGACAGGAAACTCAAAATAACGATTAAGTCCATTGAAAGAAGTCCAAGAAGAAAATAAGCTTTGACTGAATCTCTTTCACATCTTGCAAACAGTTGAATAAATTTTTTAAGCAAATATGTTTTTATTAGATATTTCCTTTATTTACATGTCATATGCTATCTCTGTACTGTCTGGTTTTATGTGCCAACTTGACACAGGCTGGAGTTATCACAGAGAAGGGAGTTTCAGTTGGGGAAGTGCCTCCATGAGATCCAGCTGTGGGACATTTTCTCAATTAGTGATCAAGGGGGTAGGGCCCCTTGTGGGTGGTGCCATCCCTGGGCTGGAAGTCTTGGGTTCTGTAAGAGTGCAGGCTGAGCAAGCCAGGAAAAGCAAGCCAGCAAAGAACATCTCTCCATGGCCTCTGCTTCCTGACCTGCTTGAGTTCCAGTCCTGACTTCCTTTGTGATAAACAGCAATGTGGAAGTAAGCTAAATAAACCCTTTCCTCCCCATCTTGCTTCTTGGTCATGATGCTTGTGCAGGAATAGAAACCCTGACTAAGACAAATTGTTACCAACATAGTGGGGTATTCCTGTGACAATCTGACCATGTTTTGGGGAGGACTTTGGAACTCTGAGCTAGAAGAGCCACTGGTTGTTAAGAACTCTGTGGGATGTTCTGTAGGAGCTTGGAAGATCATCTTGAGAACAGTGCAGAGATAGAGGCCTGGCTTGTGAAATTTCAGAGGGAAGATTAACAACTCTTATCAGAGTCATGTTATTTTGATTGTGAAGATTCTGTGGTTTTGGTTAGCTGGGGCTGAAGTATCCGCTGTGATTAACAAGATACCAGAACTACTAAAACGAAAACTGCATTACTGGGACTATTGATGTTGGTTAGCTGGAGCTAAGAAATTAGCGTGATTAAGAAGAGACCAGCATCACTGAGGTGACATCTTCTGGGAAGTGTTTTCTGAGAGCACAAAGAGGTTGTGTTCCAGAGACAGCCAAGGTTGTACCTTGTGCTGCAGCAAGACTTGGTAATGTGTAAGAGTCACCCAGGTGGTACTGGTTTTGAAGGCATGAAGGGGTCATGAAGAGCAGCTGAGGCTCAGCACAGTGAGAGGCCATGGGAGGCCATTGGTGAAGGTGCAGCCTCAGTTGTAATTGATGGTCCAGGACTGAAGGGGTCATGCAAAGGACTTGAGGCTTGACACCATGAAGAGAGCCCATGAGAGGCTGTTGGTGAAGCCTAGTTACAGGGGAAGACAGTGTTTTAGTGATGCTAGTACCATGAATGACCACCAAGAACAGCAGCAGCAGTGGAGTACAGGCATCTGGAGACTAGAAGACAAGGTGTGTGCTACAAAGGGCAGAGCTGGAGAAGTGACCAAACCCTTGGAGGAATCCAGAAGATCGTGAGTAGATCCCAGACATTGGACGGTTGGAGTTTGATTTTTGCTTTTGATTGTGACTGTGCCCTGACATTTTTCCCTCTTGAAGTAAGAAAGTATTTTAGTGGAGCCCACAGTTAAGAGACATTGAATTTTAAAAGATATTGGACATTTTAAATTGATTGAGCTTTTTTTTTTTTTTTTGGTTTTTCGAAACAGGGTTTTTCTGGATTGCCCTGACTGTCCTGGAATGATTGAGCTTTTAATATGTACAGACTGTGGGACTTTAGATCTTGGGGATGAATAAGAAAGTAAGGATTGAGGCTTAATAGTGATGTGTTTGTGTGTCAAGTTGACAAGGGTTCAATTGTACTGGCTGGTTTTGTGTGTCAACTTGACACAGGCTGCAGTTATCACAGAGAAGGGAGCTTCAGTTGGGAAAATGCCTCCATGAAATCCAGCTATGGGGCATTTTCTCAATTAGTGATCAAGGGCGTAGAGCCCCATGTGGGTGGTGCCATCCCTGGGCTGGAAATCTTGGGTTCTATAAGAGAGGAGACTGAGCAAGCCAGGGGAAGCAAGCCAGTAAGAAACATCTCTCCATGGCCCCTGTGTCAGCTCCTGCTTCCTGATCTGCTTGAGTTCCAGTCCTGACTTCCTCTGGTGATCAACAGCATGTGGAAGTAAGCTGAATAAATCCTTTCTTCCCCA